>WBZZ01006250.1:0-34432 GCA_019918135.1 Paulinella micropora
GGGAAGTAATAATCCCACGCTAGGCGTAGATGCGCATCCACCGCGTATTGAACGTATGGATCGGTCGAAAGGAGGCATTTGATAAACACCGTGAAAGTTCGCAGGTAGTACCGGGTGGAGAACTGGTGAAGGCCGAATCCTCCCCTCCTCCTATGGGGCCGTAAAGCACCGCGTTTGGAATCTCCTGGGGAGACAGCTGAAGAGTCTCCCGGATATGGTCCCGAAAAGCTGTGTCTAGGTCCCGAAGCAACTTCTGGGGGAAGGGGGTCCACCCGAAGGAAAAATCTAGGATGCTGGTGAGGAGACACGTGAGGGCTTTCCTTTTCCTTGCAAGCGAGAGGTCGAGGCTGTGTATCAACCGGGCAGTAGCCACGAACCTTGAAATCGCGTAGTCTCTTTGGATCTGCGGGTTATTGTTGCCGTCGGTGTGGAGCCCCAGGGACCGAAAGACTTCAATTGCCGAACGGTTTCTAATCACGGTGGGGGGGCACGTCGAGTCCCGGCCGGGTGCAGTGAGAGAAATCGGGACAGCGTAGACACCTTTGCCCTCTTCACTAACCAGGCAGATGACAGAGCATTTTTCCGCCGCACAGATCTGGCGTGCGGCCCTAAGTTGCGTATAAAGAAGTGAGAAGCCCTTTTGTGCCTCGGGAATGTAGAGCTCCGGTGGACCATCCCCTCCTAGGGCTGCCCAGTTATCGTCCGCAAATTTGTGATCTGCAGTCAACGGGGGCCTCAGGGGGTAGACGGAGGTGTTCTGGGAGCGGTCGCTGCTAGTGCCATCGTAGAACCGGTATCCTGCTGGCATAAATTGCTGGGCAGGGCACAAGCGGGTAAGGTATTCGTCGAGAACCCCGTATGTGCCCGGGCTGAGCGATCCACCTTGAGGGATCCCTCGGGAGCGGTGAATTTCGTCCGGCAAAACAGCAGACTTCCCTGTAGAGTCCGGGACCTTGAGCTTGAGCGGGGAGTCTTTGAACCGATGGCGGAGGAAAGCAAACAGCTCGGGGAACTCCCCCTCCTGAGCCACCACATGGGAGTACGCTTCGCAGATGTAAGTGAGCTCCGCGCGGTCAAACGCCTTGCGGATGTCAGTGGAGAAGATGATAAGCGTCTTTTTCTTACCTGTAATCTTGGGGGCTGCCCGTAAATCGGCCAACATCAACCGCAGCACCATGTTCCATTCATCGCACCCACTCACAGTTGTTGTGTTGGCTTTAGAAGTCTTCCGGATGCACCCTGTGTGGAGCTTGAAGGACTCAACCCGAAAAGTGACGAGTTTTTCGTAGAGGTTGAGGATCGCGTTCGAAACCGTGATGCCCCGCCAGTCGGATACATTTGCGCCTGTCCCAGTCCCCTTCCAAATCTGGCTGAGAATCCCCGGCTTCCAGTCCTTTGGTAATCTCTTCTCCTTCCAGCAATGGGAGAAGAAAGATCCTAATTGGATCTTCGCGTCTTGCGAGAGGAGCTTGAAGATGTCGGGGGGTATACCATCGTCTCCCGGAGCAGGACCCTTTTTGGCCTGAATTGCATGCTCGATTTCACCCAACGAGAGCGGCCGACGAGCCAGATCGAGCGCCTGCTCTCGAGAGAGCGGGGGGGGGAGGCACTTGAAGATATTGACGAATTGCTTGACCCGGTCCCCAGGAATATGAGACTCTTGGAACGGCCCTACAAGGAGAAGCCGTCCGTTGGAGTCTCGGGGCGGGGCCGAGCGCAGCCTCTCCCACTCCCGAATCCTCTGTAGCCGGGTCACTCTTCTTAGGACCGCCCACTTGGCGAGGCGGTCTGCACACTCATTTAGACGGAAGGTCCACTCAAAACTGCGTTCTTGGTGGGACTTGACCCAGTGGAAAGAGATCGGAGCAGTCTGCACGTGAAAGCGAAAGATGGCATCCCATAGGGGGGGCTTCGACCGCGTCTTGAACAGTTCGTGGGCCTCCCCTTCCAGATTCGCGTCCGATAGGGCCCGGTAGTCGGTGTAGACATGGACTCGCCGGGGCCTCCAGGCCATCTCCCGGATGAATTGGAGGCCCCCTGCCATAACTGCCAACACTTCCTGTTCACCACTAGAGGCTGGATTGTCCGCGTTGCCGTAGATGGCGATAATATCGCGATTGTAGAATAGGAAAGCCCCGAAGCCCGCAGCGTTGCCATGTTCGGGAAAGCAGGATCCATCGGTAACGAGGATAGCGTCCCATGGTGACAGGGAGCCTGGAGACAGCTCGTCAGGTCGATCGAGGCGCGGCGCAAGGCGAGCAACAGGGAACCGTTGTTGGAATTCGTCAGGGAGCGAGCTGAGGCGCAGAGCAAACGCGTTGGATTGGAGTCGGATGATCAGGCCCCGGGTGTCCTCTCCGTTAGGAAGGTGGATACCCAGGTACTCCCCTGCTTCAGCTTCCAGGAACTCCATAAGCTTGGGAACCAAGTCAACGGGAGGGGCTGTATACACATCCTGAAGGGGAAGGTTGGCAGTATCCCATCTCTTAAGCTCATCTGAATTACGGTTCGGTCTCCGTTCGTTGTCATCCTCCGGCGGGAACTGCACTGTGTACTGGCGAAGGGACGGTGCCTTGTGGGCATTCATGAGGGACCTCATCCCTTCCACCCCCGCCTGAAGGGCTACCTCGGCAGATGACTGGATGACAGATTCCGTCTCACTGGGGAGAAGGGAAAGGGGGGCAGGATCCACATTACCTCGGAACACCAGATTGGTGAAATGCCCCTTGTCGATAACCTCCCCCGGTCTGAGGATCGGCGCACGGAGCCTGTCGCTTCCGAGAAGGAGCTCTCTCTGGTTATATTTGGAGTCCTCTGGGGGGGTCCATAGTGTAGCTCCAGGCCCCATCACTTGGTGAAGTCGGCGCTCCTCGTCTGCCAGGTCGGAGACACGTGTGCGGTAGAGGTCTGCATAGTGCTCCCGGAGAGCTTCGGGCGGGGGGGACTCCATGGCTGAGTCCGCTTGGACACGGAGGAGGAATTTGTGCTGATTACGGTCAAAGGCTTGGTTGTGGCGAAACCTATCCGGTCTCTTAGACTCCCTCTTGACGCGCTTGATGTCCTCGAGTCGAGAGTTAATCTTGCGTCTGGCCTTGGCAAGGACCTTCAGAGCGTCGGGCAGGAGACGTGATAACTCCAGCGGGTCATCCGACGACGTCTCATCCAGGATGTGCCCCACCAGATCCCCTTCCATTCGAAGCGTACGGCAAATGCTCATCCAGAGCCTGGATAAATGGGATCCGGGGTCCCTCGGAACCTGTCTCTGGAGGCCCCTCGTGATGGATTGCAGGGCAGTTAGCATGCGGGGTACCTTCGTTATCTTCCGCCTGGACTTAGGGGGTCTGGGCTGCCGCCTGCTCAATGGTGGAGGAGGCGGCTGAGCGTCCTGAATGACACTTGGCAGAGCAAGGCTAGGGACAGCCGGGGGAGCAGCGTCGTTCTCTATAGGTGCGGCAGCAACTGCGGCTTGGATGGCCTGCTTCAACGAAGCCTGGGGGGGCTGGGCCGTCCGCATGCTCTCTTCCATACACTGCTGGAAACTATCCCGCTGAGCTTGCGTCCACCTCTTGGGCTCCACTAGAGGCAGCGGGGGAGACCCGGAGACCACCGGGGCGACAATTCCATCAGGCCGGGCTTCCCTTCCCTCCGGACTCCGGGAAGAGGGGAGGGGGGGGCTGGGCTGTCGGCTAGAGAAGGGGGGGGGAGAGCAGACTCGATGATTTCTTCTACAGAGGAGGGGAGGGGCGGTGGACCCGGGAAACGATCGAAGCTGCCAGGCGGGGAGGAGGGGGGAGAGTCAACCGGGGCGTCGAGCGAGAGGAATTGACGCTCTAGCCGATCCCGGGCGATGTCTACTCGGGCCTGAATCCAGCGCTGCAGGGGGGGGGCCTCCAGGCGGTGAGACGCGATAGATTGAACAAGCCGCTCTTCCCTACTGAGGTGCGACAATGCAGTGATGGCGTCCTCCTCGTCCTCACTATCTCCCTCTGGCAACCCTTGCTCCTCCGGAGGATCCATCTGAGGGTCACTTTCCTGAGGACTCCAAAGGATGAGGCCGACAACGATCCAGGCCGAGGCCTTTGCGAGGATCCAGTCGGGTCGAAAAAACTCCTCAGGGCCAAAAGGCGCTTCCGGGATGGAAAGCTCCAGGAGACCATCCCTGGCCCCGACATCAATAAAGAGCATTGTGAGCTGCAGGATCGTTCTGAGGCGTTTGTAGCGAACAGCGGGCAGGGAGATGCCGAGAGGGCCGATGAACCGAGGCGCGTGGTCCCACGCCGGAGTCTCAGACCTGAAGTTGGCTGTGTGGTGGAGCAGGATGCGTCCCTTGATATCCTGTGCCCGAACAATGAGGACCCGCGGGCGGCGTCGCTGGACATAGCGAAGAACCCGTGGGGAGGAGAGTGCATGCCAGGAGGTGAGGAGCATGAGACTCCCGTCCTGGACAATGGATTCCAACGCCTTGGTGGTCCTGTCTGCCAATGGATTCCTGGATCGAAGGTGAAGCTGAGCTCCGAAGGAGGGAGATAGGAGAAACATCTGGCTTAACCATTGGTTGAGAGCTCCTTGGGAGAGCCGTGGCGCAGTGGGGGGGACCACCTTTTGTGGTGGAAAAGCCAGAAGTGGTTCTCGTACGTGCGAGGTGAGCGACAGGACATTGGTGCCATGGAAGCGCTCCAGATTGTATCTGAGCGTCGCAAAGGCAAGAGAGGCCTGCGCGCCTCCCCGAAGCCCGTCCCGAGACTGCTTGAAATCGCTAAACCACTTGGCGGACGGCTGGGGAAGGTGCTCCCGCATGCCTTGTTTGTAGACCCTGTAGACAGTAGAGAACCCCAGGGGGGCGGAGGAGGGCACTGGGCTACGGGGGAGGAGGTGCCGTTCAATGGACATGCCTTGCCCCAGCAGGGAGAACGCCCGAGAGTTGAAGGAGGCTGCATTGGTGGAATGCTCATCCTTCTTATCCGCTGCCATCTTCCGCAGGTTCCTAATAATCTTGCGTAGGCGCTGACGGAAATGTCGATTAGTCTTTGAGGCTGAGCTCAGTCCCAAGGCTGGGCGCTGGGCTGCGGAAAACGGGTGAAGAACCGCGACGGGGTCAGGAAGGGAGGAGACTGTCCGCTTGAACAGAAGTTGCACTCCATACGAAGCAATCACCCTGCATGCAGTCAGGTTATGGAGGACCGAAACGGAGTCGTCGTCACACTTCACCCACTCCCCTGAACTGTTGCGGTCCAGGAGGAACGCGTGGGGAAGTTGCCGCGAGCGTGCGTTGCCTTCCATCTGAATGCAAATAACGCTTTGGAGAGAGTAGGAGGCCGGCTGCCCGTCTTGCGTCCACCGGTGGTCAAGAACGAGCGAGGGCAGGACAGAGATGTTGTGGTGCGCGGATCGAAGGGACCGTAGGTTCTGGAGTCCCAGCGGCCGATGAATGTCGAGGAGAAGACATTCTGCATGTGTCTGCAGCGTCCGAGTAGTCGCCCCTTGCCTGCCTCCGCAGTGGGCACAGCGGAAAGACTCAGAAGGACCACCAAGCAGCCATCTGTCCACGAGCTCAGAGAGGGGGAACGGGGAGCGGTCGCCGGCCAGGAGAGACAGGGAGAGAGGAAGAGCCCACGTGGAGGAAAGAGAGGTAGTGGAGCATCCCTGGCACGATGAAGTCGAAACCACGTGAGGGAGCCACGATTCCATAGACACTCCCCTCGGGAGGAAAGAGGGCCCGGCGTCCCGGAGCAACAACAGTAGGCCCCGAGCTGCCAGTCCGGTGTCGCCGCCGTCATGAAGGTCCGGACTGGGGAGGGTGCTGCGGAGAACAACCGGGTAGCGGAACCAGGCACAGGAGATGGGCTGGAATTCTTGCGAGGAGCTCTTCACCTGGGGGCGAAGCTCAGCCATCGTATTAATGATAGCGCTGATGGCCGTCATCTGAGGTCCGATCATGGACCTGGGTGGGCGTGCCGAGGCCCAGTTCCGTAGGAAAGCGGGAAGCTTGGGAAAGGATGAGAGGAGTTGGACCGCGCTTATTAAGAAACAGTACCGGTTATCCGGGTTCTTAATACCTCTGTAGGGAAGAGGAGGCGACTCCGCAGGAGCTTTACGGGGACATGCAGGACGACCTTTACCTTTCGTTATAATTCCGACCCCGGAGTACTCCCCCTGAGCTTTATTAGACAGCGCATTACTCTGGCTGGGGTCCGTGCTTGAGGTCAGAGTAGGCGGAGTACCGGAGGTCTCCTTCGCAAACGTCCGTCGGGGTCGAAGACCAGCGGCTTCTATCTCGTAGAAGTCTGCCATCTTGTCTTCCTGATCCTTAAGGGAAGCCTGCATCTGGCGAGTGAGCTGACTTTCCTGTCGGATTGCGCGGATATCATCAGGGCTGAAGAAGATTCCTCCCATGGTGCTTCTCGAAGCAGGCCGTGTGGATCCCCGCACTTGAGAAGGGGGGTGGTGCACTACGATTGTACCCGGTGGGACCGATAAAGGAGGGGGGGTCCCGCGAGGGGGGGGGGGGGGTCCTGTACATCGGCTGCTTAAGCAGGTCGGCTTGTGCGCAGCCTGGCTTCCTTCTGCTTCGCAGCCACACAGCCCTGCCTGCCGCCTGTGATCGCCAAGGGTCCGGAGCTGGCCTGTCGGTCATGGCCTTTTGTGTTTGTGCTGGCCGATGGGACATCGAGTGACGGAGTCGGCGTGGCCGCTTTGACCTTGAAAGGAGACACAACGGTGGTCGATCCGTCTTCGACAGGCGTGGCTTGGGTTTCGGGATGCAGACTGAGGGGGGGCGGTGCCTGCAGCCGGGGTAGAGGGGGGGCAGGACGTCGTCCAGAATCAGCAGGGCCAGCAGCGGCGGGGGGCAACGTAGAGCTGGTGGGGTTTGGTCGTTTACGTTTACGTTGCAGGCGTCGGCGGGCGTACTCGTACTGCTTCCGATTGCGACGGTTTGGCAGCAGGGCGGCCTGGGAGTTCCACACCCCCTGTCGGAGAATGGTCGAGCTAGGCAGGAGACCTAGCAGTGTAAGCCACCCCTCCTTGTACGCTCGCTCGAGATCCTGCTGGCGGACCGCAGGGAGGGAGTCCCACGCATCTCCGGATCTGGCGTGGCTGATAATGCTACGGAGGGCATCTAAGCGGAGGGGGCAATCGGGGGAAACTCGGTGTATCCAGTCCGGATTTGAGCTGTACTTGTTGCAGATGCTTGCCCCTATCTCGCGGACGAGGGCAGGTCCCAGGTGACAGCTGGAGGACAGAAAGGAGGGTAGGTCAACCATGGCCATCAGGTCGCCTCGTGGGATCATCTTTTGAAGGGCCAACTGAGGCGCCGGTGGTGCCTCGGGGACTGGAACGCTGTTGGGAGTTGATGAGCTCGTTGGGAGGGCGGGTGACTCGGGGGGAGCCCCAGTGGGCCGCGGGGCGGCCAACGGAGATGGCTGAGGAGACCGCTGGGGTGGAGATGGTGCCGGGGCCGTATACGAAGGGGGGGCGGGGGTAGGTTCCAACGGGGCGGAGAGAGTGGAGGATGTAGAGGAGGAGGATGAGGAGGATCGGGTACGCTTGATGAGGCTGCCACGGTGGCGTGCGTTTCCAGCAGAGGGGGATGGATGGCGCCCACCACGAGGGGGGCTGGGGGAGATTCTCGCTCGCCGTGATCGAGAAGGGGCTTGCTCCCGGGGTCGGGGTCGGGATCCAGCCCGAAAACTGCATCCATCGTACGGGCGACGACGTGGCGACCGCGACCTCCGTCCGGGCCGCTCCCTCCGAGATCTTCCCCGGGGGGAGCACGACCGGGAACGTCGTCCCCGCCCCCCTTCTCTGGGAAGGAGAGGTGGGTCACTGCTTCGTGATCGAGACCTTCTTCCCCTTCGGGGGGGCGAACGTGAGACCCCAGGGGGGGGGCTCTGACCCCTCCCGGGCCGCCCCTGAGTCCTTGTGGGGGAATGTGCGCGCAGATTATCCACTCCACCTCGGCACCGGCCCTCCTTCTCGGGGCAGGGCCGGTGGGTTCCGCGTCCACGCTGAAAACGGCCGACTTCCGTCGAGCGGGGCGCGGGGGATGTTTGACGTGAACCTCGGGGATCCATGCTCACGGATGAGATAGATCGGGGAGCTCTGGTACGAGACGTCGTCTGGGAGGGTTCGTTATCCTGCGGACGGCGCGACCTAGAACGGCTCCTCAGTGGGGGGGAACGGGCGCCAGGCGTGGAGATGCTACCCCGAGGAGGAAGTGGGCGGGGGCGTGCTGTCTGGACACCCTCCTGGCGTTTCTTGGTACCCGGCTGGGGCTGCGCAGTGACCCCGGGGGGGAACTGAGGGGGGGGGGGGGGGGCTCCCGACTGGTCGACTGTATTGCGTCGTTTCGCAGCCTAGGGGAAGTAGCGCCGTACTTGAGGACCGGTGGAGCAGGAGGGCGAGGAGTGGGCGGCTGAGGGGAGGGCCCAGGGGTCCGCTCACTCGATTCCATGGGTCCTCCTTCCGCGTTGTCGACCCTCTGGCTCGAAGCAAGGGAAGGAACCGGGCCAAGGGAAGAGGAGGGGGGAACCGATGCAGTTACCACAGCGATGGGGGTTGAGGGGGCCGAGAACGCACAGCTACGCTCTGACGGACTTGCTAAGGCCTCGGGGGCGGGACGAAGGATCTCCGGAGAGGAAGCAGTCTCCGGGCCCACATGGGGCGAAGAGGGAGGGACAGTATGAGACGCGAGAGGCGGTGCGGGAGGAGGACAGTCAGTGGCCGCATGCCCAGTGAGCCGTGACGCAGAGACACCGGACGGGAATCCCCCTCTGCTGGGACCCCCATCCGAGGATGGATCGACAACATCGGGTGCGGAGGGGGCTGGAAAAGCCTGGCTCTGATCTGCGTTCTCCTGAGCGTTAAGTGACCCTTCGAGACCATGGGGTGGTAGGGCCCCGGTGGGCTCGAGCCTGTCCCTGTGTTTCCCGTCAGCAGTGGGGGACGGGATTTGGACAGATGGCGCTGTGTTCGGTGAGGAAGTCGCGGAGGGGGGGGGTCCTGCAGCCATGCGCACGGGACGCTCCGTTGATGGGCTGGGTGCCTTAATGGAGGTAGGGTACTTGTACGTCGACGGGGTACCAGGCGTGGGGGAAGGAGAAAGCGGCCGAGAGGGGGTAGGGGGGGAGGCATAAGGTGGAGGAAGAGGTGGTAATTCGGGGCCCGCTGAGCCAGGGAGAGGTGAGCCAATCCCAGCAGGGGTGGGCTCTATATCGCAAGGAGAGTCTCCTGACGCTGGAGCCACCGTTGTGGGACCCGAGGGCGGCGGGGGGGCTGGGCTCCCCTCCAGCTCCCCTCCCTCTCCATCGGTGATACTTAGCTCCATCTGCTCCATCTGCTCCGCCTCCGTCATGATGTCACGGTCTGATACGGGCGCCACCTTCTCGGCTGAGGTGAGAGCATCCCATGCCGCATCCAGATTCTCGTCCCAGACCGTATTCACCCTCGGGCGAAGGGTCGGAGTGGCGGCGGCTGTGTCTCCCGTCTCTTGTGGCGCTTCTGCCGCTGATGGCGTGCGCTGCTCACCCACCAGTTCTCTGCTGGGCTCCGTTGTCCCTGCCCGGGACATCCCGACCGGAATTTCGTCGCGGGGGACGGGGAGGGTCCTTCGTATCCCGAGGTGGTCTGGCAGTGACTCCATGTGCGCAGGCAGTTCCATCTCCGTCGATGTTAGGGGGGGGGGAAAGGTCCTGCAGGGAAGCGCGGGCCTTGGCCTCACCTGGAGCAGGATCAGCCTCTTCCGGCGTCGGAAAGCTTACAGCTGCGTCCATCTGTGGCTTGGTGGCCGGGGCAAGGACCTCCTCAGGATCCGGGCAGCGGGACACTTCTCCAGATCCTGACGCTGGTAACTCCGATGCTGACTCCCGGGACGCTAGGGATACGGGCAAAGGTACCTCGCCCTCTGGGAGGGAGAGAAACGTCACCGGTACCCCCAGTTCCTGGGGCGAGGCCGGGCTCCGGGGGGGGCTTCGCATAACCCCGGAGTCTGGTCCGTCCTGGGGAGTGTTGTCGAGGTGGCAAAGGAAGGATTCTGCGTCCATGCCTTCTTCGTCCGAGCTGGGAGGACTCCAGTATCCGGCTTTGGAGGCTGCAGCGGACAGGGCCGACCGGGTCATCCGGGTCGCCGACGACAATCGAAGGAATACTCGCCGTCTAAGGATTGCGGACCTCTCTTTCCGCGTAGCGCTCAGGAGTCTAGCAAAAGTCCGGGCCACTTGGACATTAAGGGCCTCGAAGGCATGTTCATCCCTTATGTGACGCGTGCGGTTAAGGTGAACATCTCGGTAGAGAGACGGGTTGCTCACCTTCCATGTGCGTCTCACTTTTTTGCGAGATGAAGCTGAAACCCTCTCGGCATGACGGTCAGTAAGAACCATTTTCCATTCTTGGTGCCCACGTTTAACCATACGCGTGACCTCGGCAAGCTGCTCCGTGTCTGTAGCAGGCACACACCTGAGATGCGCCGTATCTGCATAGGCAGCCTGCGCGGCAACGAGCCGCTGGAAAATGTTCCTGCGGAACTGGTCCATATCCGGCATCTCTCCAGCGGGCAGGGGCGCGTCAACAGAGAGGCACGCGGGGTTCAGGGCTACACGCTGCATGTGGAAGAGCGTATGAAGGCCGCAATCCTGACCTCCCTCCTGTGCTGGTACAGTCAAACTGATGTATCCTGGTGTCGGGGGATCGGAGAGGAATCCCGCTCGACCTAGGTTCGCATACCAGGCCGAAAGGATCGGCGTGAGCGCGAAATCGGAGCAGCTTGCTGTGCAGGAGGGCAAGGAGTCCAAGAAGAGGGCGAGCGGGACGCTTCGTGATCCGAACGCAGCAACCGCAGGTACCAAGCCGACTTGTACACCGGGGCCTCCTCGCTGCAGAGTGGTAGAAATCACCAGGAGTGCCCAATGCCGTTCGCTGATGTTGAGCGGGATGAGCACGTGCTCATACCCCGGGTCGATGGGCCGGTGCTTCAACGCCCTGAAAAGGATGTCATCACGAGACTCCCCTTGGGTGCGGATTTTCCAAGAGAAATCGGGTCCAATGAGTAGACATCGATTGACACGTGCCTGGGGTTCCAACTCACGTATGAACCAGTGAAGCACGTCAGTGTGGAGCCAACCGCCGTCCTCTACATTCCCCACCACTATCGGCGGTATGTATGAACCACCCTCCGTAGCAGTGTCACTGGCCCAGATCGGACAGATGTTGGGTGGTGGCCCCGGGGCGATCAGGGCTTCCCGGGGGGCCGGACCAGACTGCTCGACCTTCTGGTGCCGACGCCGAGACCGAGACGGTGACGGGGAATCGGCGCTGGCCATTTCCACCGGTTGGAATACGCTGTGTAAGGCCTGGTTCCAGAGACTGCGGCGTGTCTCCCGGTCCATGGGGACGGGGCCAAAGTGAGCGGGGCATCTATCGTCGGAGAGCGGTCGCAGCCAGTGTCGTCCTTCTGCACCACTCTTCGGAAGATCAACTCGGAGCGCCGTCAACCTTCGGGCGGGAGCCGTCAACATGGTCCACCCAAGCGGGAAGGTGGTACAGTAGTGGCGATGATTCGTGGGGTTCCTGAGGTACCCCCCGGGAGGGCCCGAGTCTGTCGAGAATCCAGGGGCTCCGGTTGGACGCTGGGGGCCTGGTGCCCGGACGAGGTAGGAGAGGAGGGGGACAGGGGTCTGGGTCGGTCCCTTGGGTGGGGATGAGGGGTCCACATGGAATCGCAGTCACCCGTCTGGATAAGACGACGTGGAGGACTTCGCTTCCTTTCCCGTTGGCTGGGGACGGGAGGGTCTGAGTCCCACCCTTCTCCTGTCTGGAAAGGAAGCAACGCCGTTATCCCTACCCTGTATGCTAGCCCTGCCAAGCTGTACCCTCGGGGGAGACGTTCTTGAACACTCTCCCATGACTTCCCCTCCGGGATGAAGTTGACCTCCTGGAAAGCTTTCGATATTGGCTTCCCCGAGCTATGGATCCCAACTCCCCCTCGACCAAACCGAATGAAAGTGTGGTTAAAAGGGTGGGAGCCTAGGATCGCAAACTCTTGATGAACATTCTGGCTGCTCTCCTGCAGCTTCTTCCAGGCCGGGAGCGCTTCGATGGCCCCCGGGGCGGGGGTGTCCCGGTATTGTGTGGGCGTCTGGATAATTGACTCGCGGGTGCTGCCCTCACTTATCCGCCGTTGTTGCACGTATTCCCACTCCGCGCTTTCCGCCGCCGTAATCTCCTCATCGGTGGGAGGTGGAGAGAAGGGCAGGAGGCGTTCTCCACCGGCCGTCCAACTGTCCCCATGCACGAAGGTGTTAACGCAAAAAGCAGCCACAGCGTGGGACAGAAAGGTCGCTCGGAAGGAAGCAGCCCAGGACCGACGGTCAGGCCCACCAATGACGCAGGACTCTGACAGGGAGGTGCGGGGAATAAAAGCCAGCCGAGTGACGGTGCCCAGGGCGTTGAGAGCTTGCCGAACATCGGGCATACAGTCTTCTGGGGAGACGGAGGCGCCAGAGCCTTCATAGTAGATGCTGAATTCTACCGATCTTCGCTCCTCGGGGGCGGGTCGAAGATTACCTGTGAGCAGGGCACGTTCTAGCTGGAAGACTGAGTCCCGCCAGCTGGACGGGCGGGCGTCGTAGACATCAATCAGGAGGAGGGCTTGGCCCGGTTGCTGAGCAGGGGGGGAGGTGGATGGAGGGGGGGCGGAGCTGCAGTTCTCTGGGAATCGTCTGAAAACGCGGAAGTTTGCCCCGACGAGGAGGGGGTCACGTGCCGCCCTGTTCCATTCGTAGCTGCTGGTGGAGGGGAGCCTCTCCCAATGGAGGAGTCTGCAGATCAGCTGCTGGTCGACAAGCAGGATCGAGGGTGGGAAGAGTTTGCGGTCCGTCGATCCACCGAGAATACCATGTGTGAAGGTCCCGGGAGCCCTCGATGATATGAGGGCGCAGAGATCTGCCCCGGGGGAGCCCGCAGGGTGAAGTACTACGGTAGCCTGATCGGGGAGTTCAAGCCAGGCACTTCCATATTCCAGGCCTTTCTCCTTTAGCGCAGGACGGATGGTAGACGCCGTTTGCTTACCAGTCCAAGGGAGGATGGCAATCGTCCGGAAAGCTCGGGATGCATCCAATTTGGGGAAACTGGAACCGTCGCATTGGATCACATGGAAGAAGCAGCATCCTTTCGGGTCCGGAATGTGCAGGTGAGTGACCATCCCCGGCCTTGACGTCTTCCTGCCTGGCAGTGGGATGGTGCTGGGAGGGGGAGCTGGGAAAGAAGGGGGCCGTCGCGGCTTCGCCCCAATGAAGGTATCCACGGAGTCTTTCAGATGAGGCAGGGACCGGCGGAACATCTGCTGCTCCACTCGGGAGAAATCCGACCATCGGGGGAGAAGCAAGAAGCGGATCCCGAGGGATGTGCCGGAGTCCAGGGGGGGGGGGGGCACAGCAAAGCGACGCACCGAGAGACGATGGCAAAGAAAAACCCGCGTGCCTCCCTTCGGGAGGGGGGGCAAGTCCAGGGGAGGGTGGGGAGGGGAGAAAGGGGGCCCCTGGAGGTGGGTGAATGGAGAGGAGATGGTGACCGTGTGGGGGGCATCCGCCAGAAGAGCCTCCACAAAGAAGTCGTTTGGAAGGCTTGTGCTGAGGTCCTGTGCAAGATCCCAAGGTGCTTGCACGTCCGCGCCCGCGCCCCGTGGGAGGTCGTAGATAAGCCCGGCATTGAAACGGCAGCGGAAGGTGCTTCTGAGCCAGTCCCAAAACGGTTGAGGGAACGCCGCTAAGATGCCTGCGCCTTTCGATGCCGGCTTGATGAACCTCCTGCCACATTGGTAGCCAATGATGTCCTGCTCGTCTGGCGCTGCCACCAGAACCCGAAGAGACGACGGGGGCTGGGGCGCCAGAAGATTGAAACAAATATTTTGGTAGATGCCCGCCCACGGGCAATTGCGCCGCGAGGTGAGACCCCTTGTTGAGGGCGCGAGATGCGGCAGGATAGAGATTGGTCGTCCTTCCGTCCAGGTGTGGTATGTCGATGGGCAGGGGGGGATATAGGTGGGAAAAGGTGGGGGGGGGATCCGGTTGATCACAGAGAAGAGGTCCTCGGAGAGAGGTGGGGTCGGCACCTCCAGGGTGGGGAAATCCTGTGCTTTGCCGGCGATGGTGTCCGCGCGCTGATATAGAAGAGCTACAAGGGCTCTACCAAGGGGTAGGATCGTTCCCGGGAGCACTCCAGCGCAGAGGTGGCTATGCCGATGAGTAGTGTATGTTGGATACCTGCGGCTCCCATCGTAATCTAGGAAGCTCCGTGGAAACGTAGCGTCTTGACACCCAAACGCCTGATACCGCCGATTGCTGTCCTTGTACTCCTCCGGAAGGAACGTGACGCCACGTGTCCGGATGTATCGTCCCGTCTTCGCCGTCGCGTAGCAGGTCGGGAAGAAGGTGGACATCTCCAAGGAGAAAGGGGCCAGGATCGGGGTGTCGTTGATGTGCGGGGGGATCCCAGGTCCTCCAGGGGCTTCTGGGCGGTTGATGATGACGAAAAGGAACGGGGGGGGCGGAGAGTCGAAGGAAATCCTGGAAGAGAGAACCCTATCCTGAGGCTTGGAGCAGTGACATGTAAGGTTGGACGCACCCGGCAGCATTCGCGCGCCCGGCCGAAGCAGAGCTTCAATGAGGGATTCGAGGCGAATCGTAGGGGCGTCCACAGGTATGGACCCCTCCTCCGCGGGCTCTGTGAGCTTCCCGTCCGTAGGCTGTGGAGGGGCCGAGACCTCTAGAAGGGGGCTGCGGACGCCCGACGAAACATGGTACCAACGACACGTGGCACAGACATGTTCGTGCTTCCAAAGGAGCTGGAGCTGCCGGTGGACAGGGGCCCCTGTGTCCGTAGGTGCGTGGAGCCAGATCTCCTCTACAGGCGGAATGTAGTGAGCCATAGCTGATGGGCTGCTACACAGGTCGCGGAGGATAATCCGTAGGGCATGCGTCAGGTCATCCTTCCGTGGCCGGAGTCGCGCAGCCGGTGGAACCTGAATGCGATATTGTGATCCCAACTTTTCAGCTTCTTGTTCCAGCGCAGGATTCTGAAACGACGGGTCCAGAGCCAGTAGGTGGCGATAGAGAATGGCCAGCCCTTGCGCCGCTACAGGTTTAGAGGGCAGTTGAGTCGAGGCCGCTCGGTTGAGGGCTCGTCCTGCCTCTGCCAGGTCGTGTCCCCCCAGGAACCCATTGGAGGTCTTCAGGAAAGATCGCAGCAGCGGCTGGAGCAAACTTGCCAGCGCCGAAAGGAAGGCGCCCATGGGCCATACAGGGAGAGGTGGCGGAGGGCCTTCAGTCCTGGACTGTGCCTTCGCTTCCCTGGCCGGGATGCTAGACCTCGGTGATCCAGATCGCTTGGGTCGCGTGGATCGCTTGCCCCGGGTGGCCTTGCGTTGGTGGCTTGGTCGCATCCCGGGGGAGAGTGATCAACTCCAGCTAGAGTGACGGGCACACGGGTCAACCCCTGCAGGTGTGATGGGAGGGTCCAGGAGAGGGTGCCTGAGAGCGGTCAGCGGCCGTACCACACACACGGGTGACGGTCACTGCCTTCCCTGGCTCTGCAGACCTGGAATCACCAACGCACGAGGTGGGCGGGACAGTGCCAGAAGTCACTGCGCTTCACGGAACCTGGTTTGGACTCGGATGGGACGGTCCAACCAGGGGGCCTTGCACAAGAGCCTGATACTGACTGGATACCAGGGACAGGAAGGGAGAGTGTGCCTGAGTCGTTCAGCGACCGCCCCCAACACACGGGTGACGGCCTCTGTCTTCTCTGGCTCAGACAAGCCCTGATGTCACGGGTCCTGTGTCAGTAAGGCAGTGTCGACAGGCGCGTCGCTTCCCAGGAGGCCGCCGTTCGAAGGGAAGCGGCGAGGGAAGGACCCAGGAGAACCGTACACTGTGATTACTCCTCCGGCGAGCAAACCCCCAAGAAACAGAAGGACCAGTGTCTGAACCGATCAGCGGCCGCACCAGCACAGTCGGGTGCGGTCACTGTCTTACCTGTCACTGGACTCTCGCTCTTGGGAGCGCTTTGCCTGTAGGACAGTGTCCGGCAGCGACCAAGACAGAGTTCCCTCTGGCCGGACCAAAGTAAGGGCAATACAGCGTGCCTGAAACGCTAGGCGACCGCACAGTCAAAGACGTATGCGGCCACTCGCTTTCCTGGCTCTGCTTGTCCACCCTTCAGTCACGGTTAAGCCCAGAGGATCTTGGACACCTACGCGAAGCGAGCTGTAAGGCGGATGGTCAGTCCGCGGGGAGGTTGAGCGGCGGGGTTAGAGGGAGAGGCGATTGAGGACGGGGAGGTGGTGGTGTGTGAAGGGGATGCGCCGTTTCACGCTACAGGGTCCCCAGCTGAACGCCTTCGGTAGTGCCGAGCCCCGGGTGAGGCTGTGCGTACCAGAAAAGCCGGATTAGTTGTTTCCGTCATGACATATATTATGGAGAAAAAAAAACCATTTAATTTAATTAGTTTATAAATTAGTTTGTGATTGAATTCAATCACAAATTAGTCATATCTCTATCCTTATTTAATCGCAATATAGTAGAGAAATTCTTTCTAAACTGGGTTGTTCTATCACTGGCAGTGTTGTTAATTGCTAGAAACGAATAAGGTTCTGCCGTAGCATACTTAACCATATTGTAAAATTCTTTTTTGGTGAGAAAAGGACTTTCATATTCATCTGCCAGTCTGTCAAGTTCGCTTCTCCTTACTCCATTAAAAATAATCATCCAATGGCAATTAATTCTTATTCTTCGCGGGAGTTGTGTATAACTCTGAGTTGCTACCCAGACTGACACCTTAGCATGTGTTGAAGCGAAAAACAACTCGGTAAGCACTTCTGATTTGAGAAAGGTTTTACTCTGTGCTATGTCATCCAATAACAATAATATCTTTGGTGCCTTCTTAAACCCTTTAGTTTTAATCAGTTCTTTTTGTTTAGTTAATATTTCGCGCATTAGTTCTGGGCGGTCTTCTTTGATTATGTCTTCTTTTTTTAACTTGAGAGTGTCCTCCAAAATCGGGCACGGGCTTACGCAAAATACGACTATTCTATCATAAAAACTTTCAACATGTTCTTTTTGGCGAGTAGATTACACATCATAACTGATTTACCACCGCCAGTGCTTGCACATATAACCATAGTCCCCATTGCTGGCAATATTCCTTCTTTTTGAATAGGGAGCAATTCAACGCTATCTCTTTGTGTTTTAATCGGTTGTATTTCCAAGTCATTGTGAAATTTGGGCGGTTTTTTGTTATCTAACTCTGTTATTACTGGCCTGTCAATAGTAAATTCCTCATGTGCTTTTTCTATGTTGGTCTTCTCCAGACTCTGCTTCAAAAGTGTTTTTCGTGGCAACTTGTTTGCTATTAATCCTTTATGTATAGATTTAGGCATCTAAAGTTGATTTAATTTATCTTATATTATAAGATATCTTATATTATGGGTTTTGAAAATAGTTTGGATTGTATCTATAATTATCATATTCGGCACCAAAGGGTTGGGGTGGTGAGGCATAATTATAGAAATAAGGATAGTAAGGACTACCAAAAGCGTAATTACTTGGAGGATTGACGAGCGGTTTAAAATCCTTTCTTTCTGGACGAGTTTGGACTTGTCGCGGGATTTCAGCAGGGAAGTTTCTGGTCAGTTTTCGTTTCATTTTTGGAAATGCTCTTTTGTCTTTCATTCTGGTCTAGATGACTGCTCTATTGTATCTATTCAACATAAAGTGATTATTTGTGTTGCCATAACGTGTGTTATCTAGCAATTCAAAATCATTCTTGGTGTCTAGCATGCGATCGCGTCTTAGTTCGTTGCCTTTAATAAGTGGGTTTGTTTGTGAAGTGCCGATACCTCCATTTTGGTCGCTTGGCATTAGAAAACGAATAAGTGCTAACATATCTTCTCTTTCATCGGCGGGAGTTTTACCCATAAGTTTATCAACCAATTGGTCAATGCTTCTCATGCTATCAACCATTTGTGAGTTAATTGTTGCTGGGTCTGGGTCTTCTTTTATATCAGTCTGTGGCGGTTGGACTGGTTCTTCAACAAATCCGCCTGTTCTTGGCACTAGTGACACTGGCAATGGTGCGGGTGCTGGCATAGTTTGCGGTGCTGGTGGTTGAGTTTGCGGTGGCATAGTTTGCGGTGGTGCGGGTGTTGGTATTGGTCGGGGTTGTGGTGCTGGTGTTAGACCTTTAGGTTTAGCCCTTTCAAATTCTTCGTCTATTATTTCTAGTTCTGTCAATTGCTCCATTTGTTCCTGTGTCAATTTACCCCGCATTTCTTCGTAAATTCTCTTATCCAAAATATCATCCGCTTCTGCTACATCTGATATACTAGCACCTTGATTTAGTGCTTGTTTAATAGCCTCCTCCCATCCAACTTTTGGATCGTCATAATTAGAAAGTTTAATTTTCTTTCCAGTTTTCTCTTTCAACGATTTAACAAATCCCTTTAAGTACCTCTTTTGGGCGCCTTTATCATCAAGTATAGTTAAGTTATTGCCCAGTCCGATTAAATCAAAATTGGGTGCTACTACCATATCGTCTGAGTATGCGATCGGGACTTCAACACTAAGATTTATATCTTTTTCTATACTTGGTGGAATATCTTTTGTATTTATTTTTTCTACAAAATTATTAATTGTAGTTTCATTTGCTGGTGCGATAAGAGAATATCCTTTCACACCATCCGCTTTTTCTTGTGATTTAACCATTTTGTTAAAAACATCAACGAGTTCCGCATATTGTTTATTAAATGTAGCAGGATTTACCACTTTATTTACTTTAAATGTCGCATCCTTATCAAAACTGCCCACATTTTTCATGATACCAATCATAGACATTAATGTTTTATCTACATCACCTATAAATCCATTATACTTCGCATCTGGAGGAGTGGTTTTGATAGTTTTCCAAAACTTCATCGCATCCCAAAAAGATACTCCGCCACGTACCCTTCCCTGTGCTTCCAAGGCCATTCTAGATATATCCGCTTTTGAAAACCTTGAGTTGTAATTGTCAAAAATACTCTTGGCAACTTCGGCCGTAGCCAAACCATTACTCGTTAGATAATCACTCATATTGGTAATTCTTTCAAAGTATCGTTTATCGGCAAAGTCTTGGACATTCTTATCGCCAGTAGCATACAATAAATCATGTTCAAAAGCAACTAAATCCAAAGCATCTGCTGGGAGAATGTAAGGAAACTTACCGCGAGTTCTATCTTCTAATTGAAGACGGCTTTCCACTCGTGTGCCCCCGCCATTATAATTACTTCCTTCGGTATGAATTCGTTCTTCTTCCAACTTAATGAGAGCATCTGGTTGAGCAGACCATGTTCTATATATTTCTCCAAGTGCTTTTCCAAGACCGAGAATTGTCATAGTCTCTACGCCCGTTTTAAAAACTTCCCACGCATTTAAAGACATCATTCCAGTGGCTAATCTGCTCGCATATTCTCTTAATACATAATCACCTATTCTTTGCTGTCCGCTCGCGATTAAACGAGGATTAGGAGGAGGCAAACCCTCTGGCACTTCATTTCTTGCTAGTGCCAGCAAAAAGGTATTGAGAGCATCTGCTCTTCTTCTTCCAAGTAATCCAACATTCATTACACGTAGTTGTGGATTGTTGGCAATTAATCTCAATATCTGTCCCCATGCTATCCTTCTCACACCATATCGCCCAACACCTATAGCAAGGTTAAGTAATCTATTAAGTCTGGGGCTCATAATTATCTCCTGAATACTTCTAATAATAGCATTAACAAATCTTTCTACACTTCGGGGGTCATCACCTATTCGTGGCACAAGCATCTTGTGTTCGTCGCCTATCTTTGCTTCTATTGAAGCATCATCTGGGTGTTTTCGCTCCCACTCTTCTCGGTTTTCTTTCCATTCCTTATAATCCTGCTCCGCTTGCGCTCTATCCTCTCTTCGTATTACGCAAGTTTTGTCCGCTTTGCCTTTTTCTTTCATATACGTTAAACCCTTATCGGTTAATCGTTTTAAGGCTTCTTCTTTATATTCTTGTTTTACCAATTGTGCTATATCACGCTTCATTTGCTGGATATTGTCTTCTATGTGCGCTATATCATATTTATCGGTAGCCATTGCTAATTTTCGCATTTCAATCATTTGTTCGTTCATGGGGGCAGTTCCGTGTTTTCTTTCAAATTCCTTCATATCAACGCCATCATCTTGGAGGTGTGCTTTCATTTCGTCGTAATTCATATTTACATAAATACTTCGCTTATTGTCCAACACACTAATTCTATCTTTTAAATCCTCCATAGTATTTCCTCTTTTTGTTAAAGCATCCAAAAATCTATCCGCTCTAAGCCTCTCGCGGGCTTGATTATTGACACCTTCATAAACTTGTTCATCCCAATCAGCCTCTTCGTTTGTAAATAAATACTTATATTCGCGTTTGGCTTCGTTAAAATACGTAAAAAATGGTTTTTCGTGTCGTGGCATTTTTTATGTCCGCTATTATATATCATGGAAAATAAAAAAGAAAAAAGCAAGGACGAGCAACAACTTGAAGAGTTGGAACGGCTAGGGAAGGAAATTGACCAAATCCGCATCACTCAGAACTTGGTGAATAGAAACCCCAACATTTTTAGAAAACCTGAAAATATACTTTACCGCCTGCCACTGACGGATAAGCAACGGGAGACGATTTACAACAATATAGTAAAAGAAAAGGCTAGTTAATATATGTTATCAATATTATTGTTTGTATTACCATTTGTGCTAAGTCGCACGGCTTGCGATTTCTACATTTTAAATAGAGACTACAACAACAAAAAAGAAAACTGCATCTACTGCATACAATCTGGATTAAATGTTAATTTTACCTGTGTGTATATCAACAATGGCAACAATGACTGCCGTTCATTTATGGATACAATCCCCCTGATATGTGCTGGAGATAATAAATGGTATAAAACTGCATTATATGAGTGCTCACTTCTTTGAAGCATTCGGGCTAGGAAGCACTATACCCACCAAAAGTGTGAGTATTCCGACATAGACATTCGCAGTTTCGCAGGGGAGGTTTTTTTCGCTTAATTTCACTAAACATAAGATTATAATCCCAATGATTATAGTCATTTGAAAGAGATATTTAATCAATCTGCTATCAGTCTTCTTATTAGTCATACAACAATTCCATTCATTTTCTATCTCGTTTTCAATTTTTTTCTCCTCCGTCTTCAGTTCCACTTCAAGGACACGCGATTTCAATTCCGGAGTTAGTTCGCCATCCATATCCATAATAGGCGGGGGTCTGTGAAGTCTAGTCGTATTATTTGACATTTTCTCTAATTTCTGGTAGTATATTCATAAGATTTTTATTTTCTTTTTCTAAATTATCTACCCTATCTCGGACATGTCCAAGATTATCTGATAATTGTTGAACGGCCTTAATTAACGGGGCAATAAACTCGGAATAACCTATGCCATAACCGACATCACCACTATCAACACATTTAACATCTTCTGGATTGATACTTACACCCTTCAATTCGTATTCCTCTCTTTGCTTTGGACAGGGAACCATAATTGTTTCTTTTATAAAACCGCCAAAATCTAGCATATCCATTTCTGTTAGTATGTCTTCTAATTCTTGTGCTATTAAGCCAGTCCTACATTTCTTTTTGTCATCAACCATACGATAGCAAACTGGATTTAACTTATTAATAAAATCTAAGCCTAAACATTCCTTTATATCTTCTTTTTTTCTCCTGTCTGAATATTGAATTGGATTAGACAATACCCACAACTGACCATCGCTTGCTTTCAAAGACATTAAAGCAGTATTTGAATTATTCTCCCATATGAACCCACTCGTTGAAGAATTATTCACTCTAAATCTAATAGAATAAGAAGTTAATCCTCCGCCTACTCCTCCTGCTGGTGCTGTTCCTCCACTTAACGATTTACTTGCCCCAGACTGGCTCATATAAATCCCCCAGTTTGAATCTCCAATGTCCCACATAAATATTCCTCTCGCATTCGTCCCGTCTGTTTGTCCTTGAATTGCTATTTTAGCCCCATTAGTTGATGCTGATGCCGTTGTTAGCACCCCAGAATATGTAATTCCCGCATTTGCCGTAATCAATCCTTTTGTCCATAAAGTCCCGTTTGCCCCGTTCAACGACATTAGCAATTGTTCAGACGAATTCTCCCACACAAAACCCATTGTAGAATCATTAGCAACCCTAAACCGAAAACTATACGAACTAAAATCATTTCCTGAAACTGCCGTACCATTTGCTAAACTTTTGCTTGCTCCACCAGATGCTGCATAAATCCCCCAACTCGTATTAGTCGTATCCCATAGAAATATTCCTTTTGCATTTGTTCCGTCAGTTGGCCCCTGAATTCCTATCTTTGCCCCGCTTGTATTCGTTGCCGATGTTAGTGTGCCTGTGTATGTTATCCCCGCATTTGCCGTTATTGCCTTTGAAGCAGTGATTGCTGTGTTGTTAATTCTAAATAATTCTGTCGCCGCACTATGATAAAATACGTGACTATCGGCAGAATTAACATTATATAACAATGTATTATTAGCAACACCAAATCCAAGAAAAGCAGTCGTTGATGGTGTTCCTCCATCCCATAAAACCAGTTTATTGTTTGCCAATGCACTTCTATCAATAAACACACTTTTTCCAGCACCTACTACTATATTGTCGCTTGTTGTTAATGTTGTTGTTGATATACCCGCGGTTGAAGTAATTGTCGTTCCAGTTATTGTTCCTCCATTTGTTATATTGTTTGAGTTCATATCTAAGGCTCCATAAAACCGCATACCGCCCGCATTGTTAAAACGGACAATGTCAGACGAAGCACTTTTATTATCCAAAAGTTTTGAAATATAAAGTCCCGCCCCTTTTACATCAGATGCTACATTCGTAAATACATAACCTCTTTGGTTAGCGGTTCCACTTGTAGCGGTATTTAGAGTAAATAAGAAATACTGATAATCTCCTGATGTCTGTGAAAAGAATATATCTCCTCCATTTTGGTTTAATATCCTCGCCCCATTATATGTAGTTTGATTATTAAAATCAGCATTGTTCGATAAAGTTAGATATTTTATCGTAGTGCTCGCACCATTAAATGTTTTACTTCCTGTTATGGTTTGGTCTCCTGTTAGTTTTACATTTTGCCCGTCCAATGTGTCCGCATACCCTTTTGTCGCTCCGTCTGTTGATAATGTCGGTGTTCCAAGGTTGGCTATTTTGCTACTATTACAATCTAGCCCCGAAGCATTTACCCAACCGACTATCGCCCCGTCAATAACGAAACTTACTTTTTTCGCATTTATTTCAAAGTTATAATTTACACCAGTGCCCATATCAAGGCATCCGATAGTTCCTATATTGGCTGTTGAGTTAAAAACCACGAATGTTCCTTTTGTTGTCGCATTCGTTGAATTTCCTGTTATTTCAAGGGCACTGCTAAATGTCTTAATTCCTGCTATGGTTTGGTTTCCTGTTAGTTTCACATTTTGTCCGTCTTTTGTATCAACATAACTTTTGTTTGCTCCGTCCGTTGTTGCTGTTGGTGTGGCTAAGTTTGTTATTTTGTTGTTATTCAAAGATAATGTAGTGCCAGTTGCGGTCGCGATTACATTATTACCTGAATATAACTCTACATACGAACCAGTTATTTGTATAGGATAATAACTCGCAGTTGCTATTTTTTGTGCGGCAATCATTCCTATATTTGTCGCTGTATCAAAGGCAATACCGATACCATCAAAAGCGGTTGGAGCAGTAGCACCCCGCACTTCTATTGTTGAAGTAAATTTTTTATTCCCTGCTATGGTTTGGTCTCCTGTTAGTTTGACGACAGAAGTATCAAGAGTAGAAACATCAACACCATCAAGAAGATTAACATTTGTTATACTTTGGCTTTTCATATCAATCCCCGCACTAGCATTTATTATGTTGCTGAATGTTTTGGTTCCTGCTATGGTTTGGTCTCCTGTTAGTTTGACGACTGCGGTATCAAGGGTGGATACATCAATACCATCAACCAAATTTACATTTGTTATTGAAAATCCACCCATATTTAAACTACCCGTCATAGCCGTTGTTCCGTCCTTTGCTAGTTTCGTATCGGTATATGCTTTTGTTGAAGCATCGCCGTCGTAGAATGGCGCGGGCAGTCCGCTGATTGCTGTTGTGCTGTTAAAATTTAAAACATTATTTGTCAATGTCATTCCACCACCTGTTGTTGGAGCAAAAAGTATGGACGAGCCGACAATAGTTAGTGGATAGCCCGTGGCTCCACCCGCATCCGACGAATAGATAGAGCCCATATTATTGTTATAATTAAAGAATAATTTGACTGTGTTTAATGGTTTTGAGTCTTTTACGGCCACATAAGTAGTAAATATTTTGTTTCCTGTTATGGTTTGGTCTCCCGTTAGTTTTACCACCGAAGTGTCAAGAGCCGAAACATCAATACCATCAACCAAATTTACATTTGTTATACTTTGGCTTTTCATATCAATCCCCGCACTAGCATTCATTATACTGCTAAATGTCTTAATTCCTGCTATGGTTTGGTCTCCTGTTAATTTAACCACAGCACTATCAAGAGCCGAAACATCAATACCATCAACATTACCGACATTTACTACATTAAAACCTCCCATATTTAAATTTCCAAACATCATAGTGAGGCCATCCAATCTAAGAAAAGGTGAGTTTGTATTGCGCCATTGCCCTGTGCTATAAATGAGTAGTTGGTTATTTGTGGGTGTGCCTGTTATGACTACATCCGTTAATTTACCCAATTCAAAGTCGCTTATATAACTTGAAGTCAATGTAGCAAATGAAGTATTGCCGAGCCCGTCCGTTTTTAATATTTGATTAGCCGTGCCGTCCGCTAATGGCAAATCGTATTCGTTATTAATTGACACATAACCAGTATCAGATATCAACAAAGAAGAGTTATTATTTTTTGACGATATGGTTATGTCGTCTGTCCTTGCTTGGATTGAGTTTGCTTCTATGTGGTCGCCGTATAATACTCCATCAACTTCTAAATCCTCGTCTATTATCACAGAGCCGTAATAGTGATATGCCCACGGATTGCCTAAATGGTTCATATTTAAATTCTATTATTTTATAATAAATCTTATAATATAAGATAGATATATATTTAGTCTTAAAAAAATGAATATATTTGGCCGTTCGCAAGAGCAACAATCTATTGACACAAAAACTATCGCGGTCGTGGCTACCCCGACATTAACAAGAAACATTCAAAATGCGTATGTTGGTCTTGACCTTAGGTCATGGATGACGAGTTCCACATTTACCACTCTCTGCACGGGCGGATATGGTAGCAAAACAATATCAAGTTTAGGATATGGTTATTTCATTAATGTATCATTTCGCGGGTCTTTGAATTTACCCGCTCCGACTGGCATTGCCACTTTTCAATTTTGGTTTCATATCACAGATGGCACGAATACATATGATTACTATACCGAAGTGCTAAATTATACAACCGCCATTGATTATAAGTCTTTTGATTGTGTGTGGCTAATCCAAAGATATGGAGTTCAAATGAATTTGATATGGCAGATGACTTGTCCAAACCCGTCTGACACCACTAATAACAGAACAATAAGAATTGTAAATAATACAACCAATGATGCTCTGGTAACGTATGCGGCGGATGCTCCAATAACATTGGAAGTATATTACAAAACGGCATCTGCGGATTATGTCTCTTTTAAACCATCATATTTTAATATTGATGTGATGAGAGACATAGCACTAACTGCCTCTTACACATGAAACCTGTCATACATATCTTTTAGTGTCGTGAGTTTGCCCTCGTGTTGAGATAAAACATCGCGGAAAAATGTCTTATAATCTAACTTACCATATTTAAGAGTGGGGCGTTGCTCTGGCGGTATATGTCCGTATCTACTCTCGTGCCATTTCTTCATATCCTCCTGTAATATGGTGCGGTCATCCACTTTCATATACAAGAAATCAAACGGGTCTTTGGATACTTTCAAATGTGCCGTTATTGTTTCATAGCAACTATACCCGCCCTCGGGCGGATTCCGCTTTGCTTTAATCGGTGTTTTCTTCTCTTCTTTTGCTTCCGTTTCCTTTTTTTCTATTTCCTCGCCCACATTAACCTTGATTTCAGTAATGCCTGTTTCTACTAAATCCGCCGTTTTGAATGGAGTGCTTTTCTCCTCTGCCATACTGCTAACTATGTTTTCCAGTGTAGTGGCCGACGGCATTTCTACTTTTACATTGTCGCTAGTATGTTGATCAACATTTGGTTTGTATTGTTCATAAAATGATACAATGTCGGGTTTTGTCCATTTGATAGTCGGTTTCTTAACATTGCTATCAATCTCCCATTTGGCGATCTCGTCCAAATAACTTTGCTTTGTGCTCATACTATATAATGGATAGAAAAAAAATACCAACTGGTATTATTGTTTATTCATCGTCGTCGTCCTGTGTGCTAAATCGCCATTCTTGGTCTCCGTAAATAGTTCGCCATGTGTTCTGGCATTCTTCCAGAGAGGGTAATTGTATAAATCTTGGTCTCCTTCCACCTATGGTTTTCTTTGTTTCCCTTGCATCGGGGATCAGTTTTTTCATTTGCATCCAGAAACTTGTCTGCGAAGTATGAGGGTCATTAATATTTGATTTATATATGTCATACATTACTTCTTTTGAAACTTCATCTCCAAATTGTATTTCTGGCATTCCGCTTGAAATATGGCCATCATTTAAACAATCTAACCACCACTTCCGCATTTTAGATAATGTTTTTACTTTTTGTTGTCGTAGTCCGCCTGTTAATATTGTCTCGCGATCGTTAAAAGTGCTAAGATCTCGTTCGGCAAGAAACTTCGCCAGTCGCTGTCGGTCAATTGCACGAATATCCGCAATCACTTTTCTTTTTTCGTTTTCTTTCATTAGTGCCAATTCGTCCGATACTTCCAATACCAGCCATCGTTGCTCCGTCGTTCCTGCGGGGACAACCCATTCTTCGTTAGAAGCAAGCACCAAGAAGAAGATATTTTCTAATGTGAGATTTGGTAAATATTTTCGTTTGAGAGTGAGTGTATTTTCGGATACCATTTTCTTAATAGTGCCCGCTCGTTCTTTATCACCACCCCACACCATTTCGTCCATATATACAACTATAGCCCGTGCTAGTTGTGCATTGAAGTCTCCCAATACTTCTTTCACATCGGAGGGCTGAAAGTAATATTCGCCACCAATAATATCTTTGAACATTTCAAGGATAATTCCCTTCTGCTCGTTCTGTGCTGGTTAGCACCAAAGATAAATGTAATTTCTCCCACTGCTTTTGGTAAATGTGTGCAAACATATCTAAAACCTTTTTATAGACATTTTGGTCTCCACCGCACCATCTGTTTAGAATATGTTGAAAGAATGGCTCGTTTTTCTCTTCTTCTGGAGTAAATGATTTTACATCGTGCAATGTGTCGGCGGGGACGGCAAATCCTTTGAATAAGTTATAAAACCCTTTTTTATTGTCATCAAAGTATGCCTTGGGGTCAAAGATAATATCATTTACCTCTCGTCGTTTCGGGTGAGTATTCCACATTTTGTATAAATCAACAACATTCAATGTGGCGGGGTTTTTGCCTAGTGCTATCCAGTCTTCCTTTGAAAGATTAGTCTTTATTCTTTTGTTTTTGAAGAAGGCCTCCATCGCCGTTTCTGTTTTATAACGAAACATCATTTTATCCCTAGCATCAATGTATTCTTCAATTATGGTTGGCTTTGCCAAGTTAGCAAAACAATATGATTTGTTCATCCATGCTAGAGCGGTTTCTAGAAAATCTTTGAATTTTTCAATCGTCTTACACTCACTGCCAAGTCGCCGTAAGTCATCAATAGTGTTGATATCGTGAGCAATTGCGGGAGTAAATTCATGAATTCGCACACCTTTACCTTCACAACCCGTATCATGGCAGTAGAAATAAAGCCCGTCTCGTTTCCACACAACATAGCAGTTGTCGCTTTGGTTCTCCTCGCCATTTATGATACATTTTCTCACTCCTTTCGTTTTTAAAATAAACATTCGTTGCTTTTGCTCTTTTATCTCCACATTAGGCACTTTACTGAGTATGATTTGTTCAACTTCGGCAATAGTTGTGTGCTGGTATCGTCGCAGAGAAGTGTATTCGGGCAGTTTAACACTATAATATGAGGTTTCGTCGGGTCGCATGATTAAGTAATCATCAATTTCCACATTTTTCAATAGTTTCAATGTATTGGTTTTTGGTGTATAAGAGTATGAAAGCAACACACGACTGCTCCCGTCTTTGTGAGAGTAAATAGTGCGAAATGCTCGGTTCTTGTTATACACGGAGATATCCAGAATGGTTCGCAGTTCAATTTTTTTATCCTGTCGTTCAAAGGTAAAGCAGAGGTCAGTGTAATTTTTTTCAATAATAGTTTCAACGAATTTCCAAAATTCTTTTTGTGTGTCGCAGTTGGCAAATACGAAGCCGTTGTCATATGAAAAGTGGCACGACATCTTATCACCCTTGCAAGCATCCAAGTATTTGGCCTTTTTCGGGTTGTATTTCATACCAAGTAGTTGAAATACATTTTCCATTAAATCGTTCCATCGTTCATACATCTTCTCTCGCGAGATACTCAAGTTATCGCCGTCCAAATCGGCAAACATTCGCTGTGGCTTACCATCCATCAACACTTCGTAAAAATGTTTTTGTTCTTCGGGGGTTTTTTCAATCAATTCAATAAAGTCTTCTTGGTTTGGTAAAGTAGTAAATTGTTTGTTGCCCCATTTGATAAGGATTTCGGCCGTTTTGCCCTCCAGTGCTTCTTCCTGTTTCCAGTGCCAGTTGCCATTGTCCAACATAGGGGCGGTCATTGTATATCAGTGGTCAGATTTTTTTATAGAAAAATAATTAAATTGTTCTATATATTTATACCCATATGTTATCTTATCCTTAGATGAAATTAAAATATTCTATATATACTCACCGCAACCAAAAGGGAGTGTTGTTTCGTATTTTATTGTAGCAGTCGCAAAGTTCATATCCTCTGTAAGCATTACAAAAGGTGCATTGGTAAAAGGCCTTTCGCATGCATGTCGTGTGGTAGTATTTGTCCTTGTTCGGGTATCGTGCTATTATATTTTTTGAAATCGCCCTTTTACTTTCGCAGTGGCTACAAAATTTAACATTGGGGTCGTTAAGTCTAACTAGCAACGACAACTCTTTATTCATTTCGCGATTGTTAAACCGCTTGACACAATGTGATCCAATAATCATCTCAGCACCACTGGTTCTGTGCTTGATTATGAAGTTCTTTGTAATTATGTGCCCACAGCAACAATAACTTTCTGTGCCACCTTCTAGCATATGTGCCACCTGACAGTCTTTAGTTTCCCATCGGCCGTCGGGGGCAACAAAACGGACAGCATTGATTAAATTTAAAAAATAATTTCCCTCCGTGTAATCAATGTGCAATTGTAAATCTTCGTGTGCCCAGTATGGGCGTGTCATCAGCAGTCTAGTGTCCATAGTATATCTACCATGATATACTTATATATAAAATAATTTATATATTTACCGCCAGACTATCCCGCAATCGCCTCAAACTTATCAATTCTTCCTTTTGTTTTTCGTATCGCTCCTTCCGCTGTGCCTTAATTCTTTCCTTATTTTTGTGGTAGTAAGCCTTGGCATTTGCTCGGTTCTTATCGGGGTGTGCCTTCAAGTAAGCACTCGCCCTTTCCCTCCTTATTAATACCCGTTCGTCGGGCGTGTTATATTTCTTTTGTCTCGGCATGTTATATATATAATCATATTGTTTTAATTATTTAAATCAAAATTGTTTAATCATTAGATTTCCACTGGATTTCCATCATTAAAGGTCGGACGACTGCGAGAGAGAGCAGAGGGAGATTTATTAAAATTCATCTTCCTGCCCCCTGTCCGACCTTTGGCCTTGGGAGCCGAAAACCCTTTTATATAGGGCTATACTATTTTAGTATAGACTATTTTTTTTTTCTTATATAAGGTTGGACACCTTGGACAGATAAAAAAAAGATTAATAGTAAGAATAATAATATATAAAATCCTTTAAAAAACATAATAAAAAGTGTCCAACCTTCAAAAACTGAGGTCGGACACGGCCAACGTGGGGGGTTGGACACTATGTAGGAAGCGGTATTTTATAAAAACTCTCTCTCCCGTGCTCATACATTAAGTGGTATATAGTATATTTATGTTAAACATAAGCGGTATATAGTATATACAATGGATACCGACATTAAGGAAGAATTGAAATTCTTAATGAATGCACCCGATACAAAACAGCAACGATACAGAAAAAAGTATAAGGAGAAACATCCAGAGAAAATAAAAGAAAAACAAAAGAGGTATGTGGAGAAGAATAGAGATAAAATAAATGAATGACGAAGGGAATATTACAAGAGAAATAAAGACAAAATACAGCAACAACAAAAGAAATATTTAGACAGCAATAGAGCAATAATAAATGAATACAGAAGGGAATACTACAAAAAGAAACATGATGTGAGCACTAATCCTGACATTGAATACTTAAAGACACTTGATTTTTAACTCAACAACCCCCCCACCCCCCGTTTCAACTTCGTTGAAACCCGCCCCCCTTCCCCCCTATGGTCATTTGTATATATAAGGGTTGTCTATCCGCAAAATATGAAAAAAGCCGTTAGAATGTATAAAACCTTCAACGGATACAACGAAAAAAGTGTCCAACCCTTATGAAAACTATCAAATGTTTTCTAAAAATCAACAAACTAAGCACATTTAGAAAGAATTAAGACATATTAAGCACATAGTCCATATAAACTTTGTTTATATATATTTTTATGTAGTAAAAATATGGACTATGTGCTTAATATGTCTTAATTCTTTCTAAATGTGCTTAGTTTGTTGATTTTTAGAAAAGATTTGATAGTTTTCATAAGGGTTGGACACTTTTTTCGTTGTATCCGTTGAAGGTTTTATACATTCTAACGGCTTTTTTCATACTTTGCGGATAGACAACCCTTATATATACAAATATATATATATATATACATATACATATATATATACATATATATATATATATGTATATATATATAGGCTGTTATCCAGAGTGCCGCGGCGTCCCCTTCGCCCCCTCCCCCCGCCGGCCCTCCTTCCGTCTGGTATGCACGTAGCCCTCAGTGGTTATGTTCATACCATATCCTTCACACCACATCCCTCCACTTTGGCTCACTACTGCCTTTCTGTCTTCTGAGTCCCGTCCCTACTTCCTTGACATCCTCCCAAGCTGCATGTTATGTGTGGTTCCATGTCATAATACATACATACGACATACTGAATTTCTATGTCAAGTATGGAGCCAAATGTCAGAGTGGTAGAATAACATACATACACACATACATACATACATACATACATACATACATACATACATATATACTTGAGTAATATGTTATGTCTGCATGAACTCATGTAGGCATCTTGTGTATGTATGTATTTATGTATGTATGTATGTATGTATATATGTGTGTATGTATTTATGTATGTATATATGTATGTATGTATGTATGTATGTATGTATTTATGTATGTATGTATGTATCCATGTATGTATCCATGTATGTATGTATGTATGTATGTATGTATGTATCCATATGTATGTATCTATGTATGTATCCATGTATGTATGTATGTATGTATGTATGTATCTATGTATATGTATCTACGTATTTATGTATGTATGTATGTATGTATGTATGTATGTATTTCATGGCATAGGCAAGCCACACCGCACTCTCCGGCCATTGAGGAGGCGGAGACGCGCCTGATTTCTTTTACGTTACCGCGGACCGACTCCAATGCCGCGAAGACCCGCAGTCCCGACCGAGATGCCTTCTATGCCAACCTCTACCTCAGCCTCTGGTAAGGAATAGTGAAAACATTCGGCCACCACAAATTTCGGCAAAAAAATAACGTATCTTGCGGTAAAAAGTTGGGGGAAAAATTCCTGCCACCCAAAGTTTTGGGAAAAAACAACGTATTCTGCGGTGGCAAATCACTGGCCGAAACATTTCCTGGCCGAAATTTTTCACTCGTCCTTACGATGATGCATGCATACGCGAAGACAATGTCTAATATTTTTTGAAATTATTTCCGTGAAATTTTCACGCAAATCCGGTTAGTAAATTGTACGTTACCGCGTAGATATGTATGAAATATTATATATATATATATATATATGAAATATTATATATATAAATATATATATATATATATATATATGTATCCACGTATACATTTCCATATATTTGACTTAGGTATGAAATCAACGGAGATGCTGAGGAGTCTTTCAAGTTCATTTCAGCCGCAACAAGCTTGACGTATCTCTCTCCTCTTTCTTTCTCTCTCTCTCTCTCTCTCTCTCTCTCTCTCTCTCTCTCTCTCTCTCAGCTTACTTACCCGCATACATAATCTCGTAGGCATCGTACGACAAACCGAGACTACACGTGCAACGTTCGGGCCATTATTATGACATATGTACCTGTAGATAACATTTTGTATGTCTGTATGCATGTAAGTATGTATGTATGTATTTAGGTATGGTAGGACGAATCGGGACTACATGTGTAGCTTGGCCCGAGTACACAAAGCTTCTCGCGCGAAAATGGTATAAATTTCTTGTATGTGTATGTATGTGTGTATGGATGGAATCGATATACTGTGTGTATCTATCTATCTATCTATCTATCTATCTATCTATCTATCTATCTATCTATCTATCCATCTATCCATTCATTCATTTATCTATCTATCTATCTATCTATCTATCTATCTATCTATCTATCTATCTATCTATCTATCTATCTATCTATCTATCTATCTATCTACCTATCTACCTACCTACCTATCTACCTACCTGCCTATCTATCTACCTACCTACCTATCTATCTATCCATCTATCTATCTATCTATCTATCTATCTATCTATCTATCTATCTATCTATCTATCTATCTATCTATCTATCCAGGTACAGGCAGCCAGCCAACGTTGAACTTCCCTCTGCCAACCGTAAAGAAGAAACTAAGTAAAGATTATTCCCTTCCCATCCTTTATCTATCTTCGACCTGTAGTCTTCCTTCTTATGGAGCCCCCTTGTTCCCGGAGCCAACACGTGAGTGCGGATGAGGGCTGTCAAAAATGTATCTGACTCCTTAATATCCTGCGGTTTACGAATACTTATTAAATACCCCCAGCAGGATCAGTTCCTGGGAATTCCTGATGCCCCGATTATTATTCATGACTCTCAAATTCCTGAAAAAGAACTTTTTTTTTTTTTTTTTTTTTTTTTTTTTTTTTTTTTGTTTGTTTTTTCAAGAGAGAGATGCAGTTGGTTCCTTCGATCATGTGTCCGACAGTGTCCACTTAACGGACCAAGTCAGAGTCGACGAAATTTCTTAAATTTTTTTATTACATATTACTGACGACATTCAAGAGAAAAAAAAATAGTTTTTCGATTTTGGTTGGAATTTTAATTTTGGTTGGAATTTCGATTTTGGTTGGAAATTTGAATTTTTCAAATTAACTGTTATATTCGTCCGCAAAATATCGTAAATTTTCGCGAGATGTTACAGTTAAAGTGGAAAATTTGAATTTTTGCCACAAAAATGAAAAACTAACACAAAATTAAAATTCCAACTAAAATCTAAAACTTGAACTAATTTTTTTTCCTCTTGAATGTCGTCAGTAATAAATATTGTTGATGTTATTAATAAAGGTAAATCTTACAATATTAGAAAACGTGAAAGATCAAAGGACCGATCCTTCGACCCTCGCTCACTTTCTTGCGTGAAGACAATCGTTTGTCTTTCCGAGATTGTTGTGCTAGCTTCCGAAAAGCGGTTTTGGCGGTACTACAGGCAAAACGACAATCAGCCAAAATCGTTTCCGCTGAGACTCTGAGTAGCCTGTAGGCATCACCCCCCGGATAGCCGGTAAAAAGTACCTTTTCCTGGTGACAGGTGCACCAGCTTGTTTTTCAGTATTATTTGTCCGGATTGGACCTGATGCCATTTTATTCCTGGTCTGTTGCAGTTTTCTTTTTTTGGCTTCACTGAGCTAATATAACGAGACATCATTCTCATCTTGTGAGGACTGTGTTTGGTTGTATTACCGACTTTTTACGAGCTAGTATCGTTGGGGGCATTACATTTGGAGTCCACATCACTAGGGTGATTTCTTTCTGCTTTGCCACACAGGCAACAGAGTGAATTTTCTCTGACCTGTCTCACACGGGGACGTCAGACGA
>WBZZ01006251.1:0-7500 GCA_019918135.1 Paulinella micropora
CTACTACTACTTACTACTACTACTACTACTACTACTACTACTACTACTACTACTACTACTACTACTACTACTACTACTACTACTACTACTACTACTACTACTACTACTACTACTTACTACTTACTACTACTACTACTTACTACTACTACTACTACTACTACTACTACTACTACTACTTACTACTACTACTACTACTACTACTACTACTTACTACTTACTACTTACTACTACTACTACTACTACTACTACTACTACTACTTACTACTACTACTACTACTACTACTTACTACTACTATACTACTACTACTACTACTACTACTACTATACTACTACTACTTACTACTACTACTACTACTTACTACTACTACCTACTACTACACTACTACTACTACTACTACTACTACTACTACTACTACTCACTAACTACTACTACTACTACTACTACTACTACTACCTACTACTACTACTGTGACTAAGGCTACTTCTACTAGTAGTCGTAGTCACAGTAGTAGTAGTAGTAGTAGTAGTAGTAGTAGTAGTAGTAGTAGTAGTAGTAGTCTGACTACTACTACTACTAGTATACTAGTACTAGTAGTCTACTATAGTATACTAGTACTAGTAGTCTACTATAGTATACTAGTAGTCTACTAGTCTACAACTACTACTACTACTACTACTACTACTACTACTACTACTACTACTACTACTACTACTACTACTACTACTACTACTACTACTTCTACTACTTCTACTACTACTACTAGACTACTACTACTACTACTAGTCTACTACTACTAGACTACTACTAGACTACTACTAGACTACTACTACTAGTCTACTACTAGACTACTACTACTAGACTACTACTACTAGACTACTACTACTAGACTACTACTAGACTACTACTACTAGACTACTACTACTAGACTACTACTAGTCTACTACTACTACTACTACTACTACTACTACTACTACTACTACTACTACTACTACTACTACTACTAAAACTACTACTACTACTACTACTACTACTACTAGGTGAGTGGCATTCAGCCTCGCCATCTCAAACCTGCGCATGGCGCTATACCCTTTCAACAAGCACAGGTGTCCTTGTCCTTGTCCATGTCCTTGTCCTTGTCCATGTCCATGTCCATGTCCTTGTCCTTGTCCTTGTCCTTGTCCTTGTCCTTGTCCTTGTCCTTGTCCTTGTCCTTGTCCTTGTCCTTGTCCTTGTCCCTGTCCTTGTCCTTGTCCTTGTCCTTGTCCCTGTCCTTGTCCTTGTCCTTGTCCTTGTCCTTGTCCTTGTCCTTAAGGCAAAAAGTTAGTAGTAGTGGTAATAGTAGTAGTGGTAATAGTGGTAGTAGTAGTAGTAGCGGTATCATTATTTATTATTATTATTATTATTATTATTATTATTATTATTATTATTATTATTATTATTATTATTATTATTATTATTATATATGGACACCGTGATAGCCCAGTGGTCAAGTTCTACCATCTGGGCCCTGTCGCCAGTTCGATTCCCGTCGGTGCCACCAGTATTTTCATTGAACATACCGCTCCGTCTGGACCAGTATTTTCATTGAACATACCGGCCCGTCTGGAAGTGTTGGAACTGCCCTTGCGGGGGTGTCATTAGAGCTTATCGTCAATTCTTCGTACTCCCCTCACGGGTGAGACGATGGAGGCGCATGTGCAGAAATGCATCAGCCATTGACAGAGAAGCACTATTATTATTATTATTATTATTATTATTATTGTGGACACCGTGATGGCCCAGTGGTCAAGTTCTACCATCTGGGCCCTGTCGCCAGTTCGATTCCCGTCGGTGCCACCAGTATTTTCATTGAACATACCGCTCCGTCTGGACCAGTATTTTCATTGAACATACCGGTCCGTCTGGAAGTGTTGGAACTGCCCTTGCGGGGGTGTCATTAGAGCTTATCGTCAATTCTTCGTACTCCCCTCACGGGTGAGACGATGGAGGCGCATGTGCAGAAATGCATCAGCCATTGGCAGAGAAGCACTATTATTATTATTATTATTATTATTATTATTATTATTATTATTATTATTATCATTATTATTATTATTATTATTATTATTATTATTATTATTATTATTATTATTATTATTATTATTATTATTATTATTATTCAGCCCAATGGCCTCAAGGCGTTAAACTGTGACGCCAACTCATAACCCTTTGGTGGTAGATGCTGGGGAGGAGGGTCGTTGCGCGCGTAAAAGATCTTAAACTCCGCATATGCTGGTTGATAGCCCAGGACCCAGCAGACACCAGATTGTTATGGGTGGGGTTTCGAGGCAGCTCTAGCAACCGCGCTTGGTGTATGCACTTGCACATTCGGTGACGTCTTGCAAGAGGTTGCTGGGACTGCGGAATAACCTCGGCTTAGTGCAGTCTTGCCCTCAGGAGCTCCATCGGTGGCCCCGATCATCAGGCGAGAGACTGACACGGGGGGGTGGAGGACCTCGAACAAGGGTATTGGAGGCTTATGTCCGTTGAGGATATGCCATTAGCTGCATCAGTACGCCTCAGATATAGTATTATTATTATTATTATTATTATTATTATTATTATTATTATTCTGGAGGGGTGCACAAGATGGCACTCCATGGGAAGAGGAGGTGGTTGGGCCTCTCCCCACGAAGGTGACCGCTTGGGGAGAGCGGTCACCGGGATATGCGCAACTCTCAACTGGGCATTTACTCGGTAGGGGTTCGGCCAGGCAGGTTGTGGGGTTGTCTGTTGGATTGTTGGTTGGCTCGTTTTTCTTGGCTGTTGGTTTGGGTCTGGTTTCCTGGTTAGCCCATTTTCGCCGAATTTCCTGCCGAGTAAATGCCTGGGGGCTTCCAGTTCCGGTTTGGTGATCTTGTTGAGGTGAGCATTCGGAGGAAACAGTACCGAGATGGGTTGAAGATAGGATTCACATTGAGCCGAGATGGGGCTGAGTTGACCTGTTCCAACTCGGCTCCATTTCGGCTTCATGTTAATCCTATCTTCATCCTATCTGGGTTTTGTCTCCTCCCTATCTTCGCTTCTTCGGGGTTGCCTAACTGGAACACATGATGAGCGCACGTTGGAGAGGGGCTTCAGTCGGTCCCAATGCCTTGCCAGTGCCTTGCTGCGTTGCCGTGCCTTGCCCCATGCATTCACACCCTCCACCGTTGCATTTCTAACTGAGCAGCTTCGGCTGGGATTACTATACTTGTCTGTAAGACCCTATAGGTACCCCTAGGTTCGCGCCTTCTATACCCACGTGGGGGAAGGAGTTTCAGCGGCACGCCGTCCGATCTGGCTCCACTCGGGGACACCCGTACCTCATGATGTGTATTGTTAGGAGCAGCTGAAAGTCCATAAGGCATGAGAGTAGAGGCGTTGGCGATGCGATGGAGAGTGTGTGTAGTGCGTGAGGCAGGTTCTGGTGACGCTGGGGGTGCTGGCGGGCGCCGAAGGGCACGAAGCGACGCGGCTGCGTCCAGTGACACCGGCGGAAATGCGTGTAGTGTGTGTTGCAGATACCGCCGATGCTATTTGCATGGACGGGCGCTTTCCTCGGCGTAAAGAGGCGCGGCGGTGATGGCCAGCGACATTGGCCGTCTACTACTCTCAATGGATTACAAATACGCGAAGCACGGAGCTACCACTGTGGCCCTTATGGGACAAGGTAGAATCGCCGAAGACCTGGACAATCCCCGTGGGAATGCCTCTTCGACGGGCTCTGGCCCGATGTCCTAGGATGGGAGGATGAGGGCTCGCGTATATGACGGAATTCCTGAACCACGTGGAGAGGCTATCTTAGCTGCGCCTCATCCTTCCTCCCCAAACCTGGCACACGGGTCGGCGCTTCAACATAAGGCGAGCGGCGCTATATGGCAGATGGCACCGCCGCCTCGACGGTACCGGCGGGTAGATCGGTACGACAAGGACGGGCGTAATCTGATTGTCTGGGGGCTCTCAGAACGCGCCAATCTACAGGAGATCGCCTCCAAAATGAGCGGTCTTGGTCTGGTGGTCCCGGTAATGGAGTGGCAAGGCCAGCGAATGTCTCGTCACCTGGAGCTGGTCTACGAGGACGATGACAGCAGGCAGACGGCGTTGCAGCAACTCAAACATCTCAAATTCTTCGGCAGAGGGGTCAATGTGGCCCTTGGGCGCAGGTTCAGGGACAGGGAACGTGTCCGAAGGCTTATTCGCATCCATCTGCGTGGGGAAGCGGCGGTCCGGAAGGAGGAAGCTGCGACGGGATATCGCGTCTTGCCTCTGCATGAAGAATGTGTCGATGATGTGCAGGTGGTGTCTTCGGAATTGGCTGCCGATGCACCTAAGTGTGTGTCTGAGTGTGCTGATGTGCATGTGGTGCCCCTGCATTCGGCGGCCAGTGCAGTGGGGGACCAACCTGCGCAAGCACCTGCAGAGGGGGGCAGCACGAGGGCGGAAGCCAAGCGCGGCCGTCGGGTCCGGAAACGAGCCAAGAAGCACCGCTCCAAGCAGTTCGATACCGGCTTCAAGCTACTCGTCGCGAGTCACAACTGGCAGGGTAAAACGGGATACGACAACGTAGGCACGGCGGAATGGGCATCATTCTACAAGCACGAGGGCTGGCTAGTCATCGGGGCTCAGGAGCACCGCATGGGCAAGAAGCAACTTTCCAAATGCAGCCTGGATGGATTCCGGATTTTTGGAAAACCTGCGGAGGTCAGCGAGAAAAATCGCTGCAAGGGTGGGGTTCTATTCGCGGTGGCTAACTTCCTTGGTCCGTATTGCAACCTGGTGTCAGCCCCCGTCGACCACCGGCAGCAAGTGTGGCTGCGTATCGCCTCGGGTGTTACCGGCGCTCAGGATATCTATGTGGGCAACGGCTACTTTCCCCAGGAAACGCAGGAAGAAGAGTCGTCAGAGGCGTATGCGGCCTGGCAGGCAGCTATAGCTTTTTTTGGAGCCAAAGGTCTTGTGGTCACGGTGGCGGATGCCAACGCGAAGCTCGGGCCGGCATGCAGCCGAAAAGAGGAGGGCATCGTCGGTCAGCACGGGGAGGTCGATGATAAGGGAGCACCGGTACGTTCGGAGAACGGCAAGAGACTCGCGGCTGTCCTCGTCGCTACGGGCCTGCGAAATCTGAGCGGCTTCTCGTGCCCAGTGGAAGGGTGTTACTGGTGGTCCCGGCGTGAGCAGCGCGGCATGGGCACAGGCAAGCACCTCCTCGATTACATCTGCGCGTCGCCTGGCTTGGCATCTGGAGCAAAGTTCGGAGTATGCGAAGATGATCTTGATACGGACCACAAGGCAGTATGGGCCGAACTGACGTGGAGCGGCCAGCGCCGGCCAAAGCGGGCTGCGAAACCTTACAGGTCCTTTCGTGTTGATAAGCTTATTGGTGCTGGTGTCTCGGGTAATGATCACGCTGCGAAGCAAGCGCTGGATTATCTACGCGACAAGTTCGATGACGTATTCCAGCATTGCCTACAGAAGCTTGGAGTGCATCAGCTGCCTGAGCTTGACCTATCGGGTGGTGCCGACAGCCAACGGGTGGTAGATGACGTCACCGAGCGAGTGGCGCAGTCCTTCCGAATGGCGGCGCACCGGGTCCTTGGCTCCAGATGTATACGACCCCGTTTCACCAACAATTGGTTCGACGGGGAGCTAAAGGAGCTCATTCAGTAGCGCCGGGAGGCCTACGCAGCATACAGGAGGGATGAATCGAATGCGGAAGCCCGTCTGAATTGGCTACGGCTCCGCAAGCAAATTCGGAAGGCAACTCGGGCCAAGAAGTCCGCCTCCTTCAAGCAAGTGCAGGAAGAAGCGGTCAAATGTCAACGCGAGCAATCCTCAAAGCGCTTTTGGCTACTCGCGAAGCGGCTTGGCGGGGCACGCAGAGCGAAGGTCTCCGCGCCGGTGCAAAGGGAGGATGGCTCACTGGCGTGCACGCTGCCGGAAAAGGTCGCGCGGTGGGAGGAATTTCGGAAAAATTCGGTGAAGCCACGGGAAAATCCGGCAAGTGCGGCTGTTGTGGTGGAGTGCTGTGCAGAAGCAGGCTCGCTGGAGTGGGAGGAAGCCGAAGCTAAGCGGCAGTTCCACTGGAACGATCGCTTCAGAGATGAGGTGGCCCGGGCTATGAAGGAGCACGAAGTAGGTGAAGACACTTGCGAAGAGCTGGACAAGCCGTTCACGCAAGAGGAGGTCCTTGCAAGGCAACGTGCCCTGAATAACCACAAAGCTTGTGGCGAGGACAAAGTGAAGAACGAGATGCTCAAGTATGGCGGCGCCTACATCAATGGCTACTTAACGCAGTACTTCAACTGGATTCGAGAAGCCGAGAGGACTCCAAAAGCTTGGGGCAAGGGAATCATCGTCAATATCCCCAAGGGTGGGGATCCTACGGATCCTGACAACTGGAGGGATATCTCGATTATTAGTTGCCTTGGTAAGCTGTATCTGTCCTTATTAGCTACTCGTCTAACGCTCTTCGTGGATGGCCCGGATAAGCTACGTCCAGAGCAGGGAGGCTTCCGCCCGGGGCGTCGCACTACGGATCAGGTCTTTACCCTTTGGCAGAGGTTGAAGGGGCGTCAGCAGCAGAAGCGGGAGTCGTATGTCCTGTTCGTCGATCTACGCAAGGCTTTCCCGTCTGTTTGGAGAGATGGTCTATTTGAGAGGCTCTGGAAGCTGGGTGTAAGGGGCAAGTTCTGGCGCACGCTACGCAGGTGCTACGAGCAGACTTCGTCGCAAGTGCTAGTTGATGGAGCACTCACCCCCGAAGTACTGGAGGGTGTAGGCGTCCAACAGGGGTCCCCTCTCTCTCCCACACTCTTCAACGTCTTTATGGATGAGCTGTGTGATCGGCTGGCGAGTGCCCTCAAGATCACGGATGTGAAGCGGCTGAACGACATCAAGGCACTTCTATACGCGGACGACGTGGCCCTCATCGCTCACAGTCGCACCGAGCTCCAGAAGATGGTCAATGTTGTGGCCAAGTTCGCGGAAGACTACCGGCTGGAAGTCAACTTGAAGCCCGGCAAGACGGAAATCATGCCCATTTACACGTCGAGCAAGGCGAAACGACCAAGTATCAGGGAGCGAGGTGAGCCCGTGGTGTGGTTTCGCGGCCAGAAGCTTTGTGTCACCAGTCAGTACAAGTACCTGGGAGTGGTTATCACCGACGACCTGAAGTGGAAGGAGCAGGCCCTGCGGGCTACGCGTGTCACTGAAGTCGCCACCGCAGGTTGGTACTCTTTGTGGTGTGCATGTGAGATACAAGCTAGGTATCGTCTCATGTGCTGGAATCAACGTGTGGGGGCCAAGCTGAAGTACGCCTTCGATGTCTGGCGTGCCCCCGTATCGCAGCTCACCAAGCTGGAGGCAGCAATGCTGCGCCCCATGAGGATGATTCTCGGCATCAGCCCTAAGACACGCAAGTGGATTACACTCTTTCTGGCGCGCTCTTTGAGTGCGGAGCGTTTGCGGCGGGCGGCGCA
>WBZZ01006251.1:37500-42500 GCA_019918135.1 Paulinella micropora
TTGGAATTCACGCAAATATTTGCGTCAGGGGAGTGTCCTGAATGCCAAATTTCCTTGTTTTTTAGCAGCATGTTTTTTAGCAGCACTTGCCGGTGCAATTGAACATACCCTGTCGACGGGGCAGGGGGTCCGGGGGCCATCCCCCCGGGAACCCAAAGCCCGGCGATTGTACGTACCCGTTTTGGTCGCGGGTGGCACCCACACAAGAAAGTTGAGGTTTTTTTTTGCCACCAGGCGCCCTCCGGCAATTGAACGTACCCTGTCGACGGGGCAGGGGGCTCCGGGGGGCCTCCCCCCCGGGAACCCCAGTCCGGCGATTGTACGTACCCGTTTTTTTCGCGGATGGCACCCACACTAGAAAATTGAGGTCTTGTGCCACCAGGCGCCGTTTGCGCACACCAGAGGGAGTTAGCGGCTGATATTTGTTGTATCTGACACTTCTTGATGATCTCTCTTCGAAAATATAAAAATTGTGACGCCGGTGGCATACATCTCGGAAATTTGAGGTTTTTGCGCCACCAGGCGCCGTTTGCGCACACCCGAGGGAGTTTGAGGCTGATGTTTGTACCCGACACCTCTGGGTGCGCTCTCCTCGGAGATAAAAAAGTTTTGGTGGCGGGTGGCACAAAAACCAGAGATTTTAGGTTTTTGTGTCACCAGAGCTTACACCTGCGTTCTGCTGGTACCTCCGGCAATTGAACGATTCCTGTCGACGGGAAAGGGGGGGACCCGGGCCCCCGGGAACCCTAGCCCAAGCGGGGGGGTGCGCCAATTCGCGCACCGCAAACCATCCTTTCAGGTGTTGGCGCAGCCCCTAGTTATTATTATTATCATTATTATCATTATTATTATTATTATTTAGGGAGTACATAGGCCATAGGGGTACATAGGCCATCGGTCCCTTTCCATGGGCTGATTGGTATAAAGCTCCTAGAGTAATGTTCTATGCCGTCACTTCCTTTTTTCCACCGATTGGTGTGGAGACTTTCCTTATGGAATGGAGGACTGGATGCACATGGCCTTTTGGCTCAGCAATTGGCAGACGATACATACATATTATTATTATTATTATTATTATTATTATTATTATTATTATTATTATTATTATTATTATTATTATTATTATTATTATTATTATTATTTTGGACACCGTGATAGCCCAGTGGTCAAGTTCTACCATTTGGGCCCTGTCGCCAGTTCGATTCCCGTCGGTGCCACCAGTATTTTCATTGAACATACCGGTCCGTCCGGACCAGTATTTTCATTGAACATACCGGTCCGTCTGGAAGTGTTGGAACTGCCCTTGCGGGGGTGTCATTAGAGCCTATCGTCAATTCTTCGTACTCCCCTCACGGGTGAGACGATGGAGGCGCATGTGCAGAAATGCATCAGCCATTGACAGAGAAGCACTATTATTATTATTATTATTATTATTATTATTATTATTTTTATCATTATCATTATCATTATTATTATTATTATTATTATTATTATTATTATTATCATTATTATCATTATCATTATTATTATTACTATTATAATTACTATTATTATTATTATTATTATTATTATTATTATTATTATTATTATTATTATTATCATGATCATTATCATTATTATTATTTCAGGTACGTCTGATGGCTGGCATGATGAATAGAGCGGTACGTACTATTTACACATACATACATACATACATACATACATACATACATACACATACATACATACATACATACATACATACATACATACATACGTACATACATACATACATACATACATACATACATACATACATACATACATACATACATACATACATGCATACATGCATACATGCATACATGCATACATGCATACATGCATACATACATACATACATATACATACACATATACATACATACATACATACATACATACATACATACATAATATGTCTGCACACATACATACATGCATACATACATACATATAATAATCTGTATTCATTCATTCATTCATTCATTCATTCATTCATTCATTCATTCATTCATTCCATTCATTCCATTCATTCGCACATATCTGCCTAGGGATTCTAGACAGCTCTTCGTAAGTACTGCAGCCATTTTATTCATTCATTCATCACCTCATTCATTTATTTAAAAAAAATATATATATATACATGGCTAGGGATTTTGGACCGCTGTTTGTGAGTATGGCAGTGGGCGATATGGTGGGGCCAGTTCTGCTATTGCCTATGTCCCTATCATGAAATGGTCAACCATGGCACATTACACGTCAAATTCGGCGCGCCGCATAAGTAGCTTTACCGGTAGATTTATCTATCTATCTATCTATCTATCTATCTATCTATCTATCTATCTATCTATCTATCTATCTATCTATCTATCTATCTATCTATCTATCTATCTATCTATCTATCTATCTATCTATCTATCTATCTATCTATCTATCTATCTATCTATCTATCTATCTATCTATCTATCTGTCTATCTATCTATCTATCTGTCTGTCTGTCTGTCTATCTATCTATCTATCTATCTATCTATCTATCTATCTATCTATCTATCTATCTATCTATCTATCTATCTATCTATCTATGTATCTATCTATCTATGTATCTATGTATCTATCTATCTATCTATCTATCTATCTATCTATCTATCTATCTATCTATCTATCTATCTATCTATCTATCTATCTATCTATCTATCTATCTATCTATCTATCTATCTATCTATCTATCTAACCTGACCACATTTTCTGGAGGTGACCAATACATACATACATACATACATGCATATATACATACATACATACATACATACGTACACATACATATAGCAATCCAGACGCCGATGCCGACAAGGACGATAGGAAAAGTCATAATACTTACTTACTTACTTACTTACTTACTTACTTACTTACTTACTTACTACGAGTTCGGTGAAGAAGTAAGTAAGTAGGTAGATAAGTTAGTCAGCATGCGTAAGCAAATAAGTAAGTAGGTAATACGTTAGTAAGTATGGCAGCGGGCGATATGGTGGGGCCAGTTCTGCCATTGCCTATGTCCGTATCATGAAATGGCCATCACATACATACATACATACATACTCACCGAAGCTGCCCCACCTTATCGCCCGCTGCCGTGCTTACTAACGTGTTACTTACTTACTTGCTTACGCATGCTGACTAACTTATCTACCTACTTACTTACTTGTTCACCGAACTCGTAGTAAGTAAGTAAGTAAGTAAGTAAGCAAGTCATGGAGTGTGTATGTATGTTCTTGCAAATTGTTTTCTTACTTACCTACTTATTTTCCTTCCTAAGTAAGTAAGTACAAGTAAGTAAGTACGTAGATGAATAAGTTAGTAAGTACGGCAGTGGGCGATAGGTGGAGCCAGTTCGGCGCTTGCTTATGTCCCTACACCAGCTGTGTTTCGGATTTGTCGCAGCTGGTGCAGCGTGACTGATCAGGGCTGATGACTACCCTTCGTGGGCCCTTGATACACTCTCAAACGGTTCGGGAAAGCCCTAAGAGCCCTTGATACCGCGGCTTGCGGGAAACCGCAAGGTGCAGCAGGCGAGGTAACGCTCGTCGGATGGTAAAAACTCGAAGGACCTATCATGAAATGGTGACTTACTTACATTCTTTACTAACTGGTTTTCTTACTGACCTACTTATTTTCCTACCTAAGTAAGTAAGTAAGTAGATGAATAAGTTAGTAAGTACGGCAGTGGGCCATATGGTGAAGCCAGTTCGGCGGTTGCTTATGTCCCTATCATGAAGTGGTCAAGCATGGCTTAATGACTTACTTACTTACTTACTTACTTGCTTATCTGCTTGCTTGCTTGGTTGCTTGCTTGCTTCCTTCTTGATTGATTGCTGGCTGGCAGGCTGGCTTGCTTGCTTGCTTGCTTGCTTGCGAGCTTGCTTGCTTGCTTGCGAACGATATGGTGGAACCAGCTCGGCGATTGCTTATTCCCTATCATGAAATGGTCAGCCATGGCTTAATTACTTACTTTTATTATTATTATAATTATTATTATTATTATTATTATTATTATTATTATTATTATTATTATTGGACACCGTGATAGCCCAGTGGTCAAGTTCTACCATCTGGGCCCTGTCGCCAGTTCGATTCCCGTCGGTGCCACCAGTATTTTCATTGAACATACCGGTCTATTTCTGGACCAGTATTTTCATTGAACATACCGGCCCGTCTGGAAGTGTTGGAACTGCCCTTGCGGGGGTGTCATTAGAGCTTATCGTCAATTCTTCGTACTCCCCTCACGGGTGAGACGATGGAGGCACATGTGCAGAAATGCATCAGCCATTGACAGAGAAGCACTATTATTATTATTATTATTATTATTATTATTATTATATCATTATTATTATTATTATTATTATTATTATTATTATTATTATTATTATTATTATTATTATTATTATTATTATTATTATTTAGGGAGTACATAGGCCATCGGTCCTTTCCATGGGCTGATTGGTATAAAGCTCCTAGAGTAATGTTCTATGCCGTCACTTCCTTTATTCCACCGATTGGTGTGGAGACTTTCCTTATGGAATGGAGGACTGGATGCACATGGCCTTTTGGCTCAGCAATTGGCAGGAGATACACTATTATTATTATTATTATTATTATTATTATTATTATTATTATTATTATTATTATCATCATCATCATCATCATCATTATTACTAACTTACTTACTTACTCACTTACTTGCATATTCAGGTGCCTGTCGTGCAATATCTTGTTGCATGAGCTGGAGGTTATTATTATTATTATTATTATTATTATTATTATTTCGATTCCCGTCGGTGCCACCAGTATTTTCATTGAACATACCGGTCTATTTCTGGACCAGTATTTTCATTGAACATACCGGCCCGTCTGGAAGTGTTGGAACTGCCCTTCCGGGGGTGTCATTAGAGCTTATCGTCAATTCTTCGTACTCCCCTCACGGGT
>WBZZ01006251.1:52500-56681 GCA_019918135.1 Paulinella micropora
TCTCTTCTTTCTCTCTCTCTCTCTCTCTCTCTCACTCTCTCTCTCTCTCTCTCTCTCTCTCACACACACACAGACACACACACACACACTCTTTCTCTCTCTCTCTCTCTCTCTCTCTCTCTCTCTCTCTCTCTCTCTCTCACACACACACACACACACCGTGGCACACACACACGCACACACATACACACACATTCTCTCTCTCTCTCTCTCTCTCTCTCTCTCTCTCTCTCTCTCTCTCTCTCTCTCTCTCTCTCTCTCTCCCTCCCTCTCCCTCTCCCTCCCTCCCTCCCTCCCTCCCTCCCTTCCTCAGAGATAACGGCGCGTTCCAGCTTATGTCTAGTGCCTATTTATGGTGTAACGCTGACCTACCTCAACCCGGCACACATTCTCTGCGCATGGGTAGAAGTCAATATCGAAAAAGATGCCAACCGACTCGAGCATCCAATGTGGTATAGTATTACTTTACAGAAATTAGCCTTTTCTACCTATATACCTACAGACGTACGTACTTTGGCCTAATGTCTGCCTATCTGCCTGCCGCTCGTACGCCATGATCTTATGTGCATACATAAATGAATACATACTCTAGCATTCATGCATCATCAGTGCATACCTACCTACCATAGGTGCATCGCGGCTAAGACGTACAGCTCGTTTGTCATGATCTTCAACGTGAACCAGCTCTTTGCTGACTTCTCGCCATACTGCACTGCTTTTGTCAAGCGCCAATCCATGGCAGTGCTCGGAACCACATAGAAAACTTATTATTAAAAGAAAACTTGAAATGATTGAGTGCAGTGCCGGGCTCGGATTTTTTTTTCGACCTAAAAAATAGTCGGAAATGGGGCTCCGGGCCCTTTATCCTTTAACCCGGCGCCGGAGCGCCACATTTGTGGATCATTGCCACAAATGTGCCAGTGCTTTTCAAACTGAATTATTAATATTCGAGTATCAGACTGAGCACTTCTAGTAACGACCTGCCAAAATCATTATAATATCGTTGACTTTTTCACTCTTTTTGACCAGCCCGGGTTGGAAGGTTAACTACGTTTACTATTAGTAATTGCTTTATGAATGGGAAGTAATTTATTCGTATAGTCGAATGACAGTGTAGTTCTACTAGTAGTAGTCAATAAGAGTAACGGACGTAACGGTCTATATTGGCATTCAGCATTGGACAATAATCTGTTACAATCCCCAAAGATAGCTCAATAAAAGTCGGTAATACAACCAGACACAAATCCCCAAAAGAGAATGATGTCTCGTTATATTAGCTCAGTGAAGCCGAAAACAAAACGGCAACAGACCAAGGTTAAAATGGCATTAGGTCAAATCCGACCAAATAATATTGAAAATAATGGAAAAAAACTAGGTGCACCTGACACCAGAAAAAGTGTACTTTTTACCGGCTATCCGGGGGGTGATGCCTACAGTACCCCTTCCCGTTTTTATGACGGAAATATGCAATATTTTCGTCATATAATTGCTGATTTCTTTTCTGCACAAACGCTACGGGGTGTCGTAACTAAGTGCATTAACCCACGGATAGACGGTGCAGTGGATATATAAAACGCATACGCCAGACACGAGTCAACTATAAATCTCCAGCCTCGTTTTTGTAAATAAAAACTCTCCTTCCACACTTGTTGTCCCCCCCGTAACTTAATTCTGAGGCAGTATGTCAAGAACAAATAGTATTACTATTGCAATAAAAGCAGCGTTATAATTTTTCTCCTTCTCCAAAAACACTTCCGATCAGTACTAGTAAATACATTGTCTTTTAATGACATACCCTTGTATTCAATCGGTTACCTTAATATAGTACTAGGGGGCCAGACCTAATAACTATATCCAAAGCCGGGGTGAGTGAGCCCGACCATGCGATATGCCGACACAAGTAGAGATGGACCGTGCTGGTATGACGATATTAAGTATATCCAAAGAAAAAAATTTAATATGTCTACTATGAGAACATTTTTTGAGAACGTCACCCTGGATACTTGAAGCAGGGTCGTACCAGGAACACCATCGCTAAACTCACAAGCGATCCCCTTATACGGTATCGTATCCATTTGCCGATTGACCCTCGCACTCATATGTTGCGATAAAAATGCCAAGTAACAACAATGATATAAAAACATTTTAATAAGACATGATCTGACATGGGCACTATGAGATTAATCCACATGCAGCTTTCAATGTCCGACGCGTGATAAAAGAAAAAAATGTCACTTACTGCCTTCGTCGCCTTGCGCGAACCCCTTTGCCAGGTGGCGGGCCGCCAACAAAAGTCAAGTCAAACTTCGACTCCTCCAGAATGTCCCATATTTTGTTAGGGATGGCGCCCAAAGATAAGTCAAAAGGAATGTCAAGCACTCCTCTAGGCAGTGACTGAATAGTCCACGCAGTGTGGTCTTTGTCTCGAAGGGTAATAGAATCATCCCATGTCTCGAGATTTTTCGCGTCTTTGTACACCGGTAAATATTGTCTAGCTTTTGGATCCTCAACAGGGTCCATGCTTCTCCAAAAATGGAGTACCGGTTGTATCGTTTTTGCTGCTAAGGATCTCTTCGATGTCCGTGCTGCCCGTGTAGTCTGCGGGACCGCCACAGCTCGCATGAGATAAAGATCTGAGAGAGTGTCATCGGCAACATGAGATTCTGCCGGTCTCAACAGATAAAAAGCGTCTCGGACCCACTTGATGGCCGCAATCGCCTCTCCTTCCTTCCATCGCACATGTCGAATGTCGACATTACCCGCGTTCGGGTTAGTGTCCTTCTCCCCTCCTCCTCCATGGACATCCGTCGCTCGCGTCGACCTTGCCACCTTCCTCGGTTGGTCGTTTTGCGCTCTCCTCCTCTGCGCCTCCGTGAACTTCTCCTTCGTACCGCCGCGGACTATGGGGGCTTTAGACTGAGTCCCCGCCGCGCTTTTGCGGTTTGAGTCTTCCTTACTCTCCTTCTCGGTCTCCTCCTTCTCCGTGACCGGTGCCCGATAGGCATTCTCCTCCTCTAAGGTATCCTCCTTCTATAGGCCGGTACCTCTTTGAAGTCCTCCTTCATCCGTTTCAACGCCTCCTCAACGGATTCATCCTCAAGTAAGAAGGGGTCATATTTGATCAGCCTTCGAACATTCACAATCTGCACCTTCCCTCTACCCCTGATCTTATAATTCAGAGGTCCCATCTGTTCCATGACCTGGTATGGTCCTTTCCAGTGGGTAAACAGCTTAGAGCTAACCCCCTTAGGGACTTGAGGATGGTACAAGAGTACAATACCCCCAACCTGGAAACGGACTTGATCTAAGTGCGCTTGTCGCACTCCTTGTGCGTCAGTCTTTCTGCGCTCCGCCTCCCTGTGCGCCGCAACTATTTGTTCCGCCTCCATCTTCGCTCTTAGTCTCATCCCCGAACAACTCATCCTCATCTGCCCAAGTGTCTTTTGGATGCAGAAGTGAGGTTGGGATATTAGGCTCTCGGCCGTAAACTAATTGATATGGCGAGACTGAGCTCCTGGCTCCTCCTAATGCCGATGAGGGTAGACAGTTCATTGCAAAGGCAAATGAAGGTGCTGCCTCCACCCAGGCTCTCTGATTCTCCTTCTTCATACAGTACATCTTAAGCGAGGCTTTGAGAGGTCTATGTACCCGCTCGATCTTGCCATTCGCTCTCGGGTTATAGGCAATAACATATTGCCATTTCATCCCGTAGTACTTAGATAGTCTGTCGATGACTTCATTATTAAAGTCAGAACCTCGATCAGAACATATCTTTCTAGGCACTCCGATCTGCGAGACGATCCTATCGATCAGAGCCTCCGCAGTTGTCTTGCCTGTAGCGTCCTTAACAGGAACAACCCAGACATAATTGGTGGCTCGATCTATTGCGGTAAGAAGGTATCTGTACCCTTCTGCCGATTCGGGGAAAGGTCCCACATGATCGATGTGTAAAAATTCAAACATCCCGGCGTGTAACGGGAATGTACCGATCAGGCCAAAGTTCGCCTTCAGCGGTGTCTTTGTGGTTTTGCATGGGATGCATGCGTCCACTTCCCTGTCTATCTCCTCCTTCATCCCTTTCCACCAAAATCGCCTCGCTATGAACCAATGAGTTCTTTGTCGACCCGGATGTGCCAGTAAGGGGCAGTTATGGGCTGCGACATATATAAAGCGCCTCAAAC
>WBZZ01006252.1:0-83698 GCA_019918135.1 Paulinella micropora
GGAGTATTTCATGAAGAAAATACAATCAGCAGACAAATTAGGTACGCAACCGCCCTATTCTCACGAAATGAAAACTTGGCTTGACGAGGTCGAAGAATTGCTTGACCGTTACGTGGGCGGCACGCGAACGTTTCGTGATGAAAATCCAAACCCTGTATTTTTCTTTCAAGGCGTTCGTTTTTGCGTCAAACAAGCTCAGTAAAAATAAGCTCCCTTGCTTTGTAGCAGAGCAGGGAAACGAAATCTTGGGCGGGGGGCGACAGACTGTCGACAAAAGAGGGACGCTTTTGTCCATTACCAAAAAAAAGGACATAAATTAATATTAAAAAAGGGGAAGAAATGAGCCAGGATTGGAATCCTAGGAGGTCAACGAGGGCCACTCGCGGTATCTTCCCCCGGCGCTATCGCGATGATCCAGACAACATTGGGCAAGCGAAAAGAAAACAATCCGCCGCAGCAGGCGATTGCTTGTTCCAACTGCCCGACGATGTCTGGGCCATGGTTAGGGACCTCGCGGGCGCAGAGGAAGCCGTCAGGGTCGCTCTCGTCTGCCAGGGTTCCTTAGAATTTGCCAGGAGTCCTGGCTTCTGGCATATGTTTGAGCAGCCGGTGTTCGAGTTCCGGAACCAGGCGCACAGGAGAATCCTCCGCTTCTTCGTGGAAGCCTGTATCCAAGCTTCGTGGCCTCTACGAGAACTTAGGACTTCGTATCCGTACTACCAGGACAGTCGAGGCTGGACAGACTACAAACGCTATGCCCTAAACCAAGTTACGGTAGAAACTCTAATCATGACCGGCAAACACAATGCCAACCGAAGGTCTGAGTTTGCAGAAAATAAGGTGCTGGACGATTTTGGTCGCATCCACAATTTACGAACCGGATGGACTGACAACATCTGTCAACAACTGCGCGATCGTTCAAGCACCCAAGGTCTCAGGCTGCTGGAGCTTGCCTACCAGTCTATCACAGATGAAAGCATCCGAGCCCTGCAAGGTCTACCAGAACTACACAGCCTGACGCTTGATTATTGCCACAATCTGACGGACCGAGCGCTGACATATCTACGACCAATGCCGCGGCTTGCGACACTGCGCCTAAGATTTTGCAACGGCATCAATGGCTCCGGCCTGCGAGACTTGCCAATAACAAAACTAACATTCATCGCTGCCATGCGGGCTAACCACCTGATCGAGCAAATCGGCTCTCTCACGCAGCTGCAGGAATTGGACCTTTTGGGGTATTGCGCCCTCTCACTCGCAGACATTGACACGCTTGCAGAATTCCAATTCCGAAGCCTGAAGCTTTTTCTTCTCATTATTGCTTCGGACAATGCACTGCAAAAGTTAGCAAAGCAGACAGGCCTGCACAGCCTGCGTTTGAGGCAGTGTCGAGACATCACCACGGGGGGCTTGCAACATTTGCAGCGCTGTCCTGCACTGGAAGAACTGTATTTAGAAGGGTGCCATCAGTTCACGGACCTCAGCTTACTGAGCACCTTCTCCAAATTGTGCACTCTGCACCTAAATCAGCTGGGAGCTACGACTATTCCTTCAGGGCTGCCACTTTGTACGCGCTTACAGAAACTACAACTGAACTATTACAAAATAACAGACGCAATTATTACCGAGCTAACGCAGTGCTCCTTGCAGGAAATAGAACTGACACATTGCACTTTCCACGCCGACGTGAGCCAGCTACGCAATTGCCGATCGTTGCGCGAGTTGACGATCAAATTACGCCAGGACCCGCCAACAGAAGCGCTATATCGACTCAGGCAGGCCCGGCCCGATTTGCGCGTCAACCTTGACTGCCGTATTAACCACTCTCCATACTCGTGGGATGCTTGAAGCTCGTATTTTTGTTTCTTGTTAAAACAACAGGGCCGACAAATTTAGTAAAAAAAAGTGTTTGGTCAGGATTTTTATTAATAAAACCGATAAATCTTAGCAGAGGAGGGGAAAACCGGTTTTTCAGCCAGGGTTTTTTAAGGGACTTTGTCCAAAGCCGTTTTCTTCCACCAGGCGCGCCTGTTCTGGCAAACAACGCCACAAAAAAAGGACAGCTCTGGGCCGGCGGGCGGGAGGGAAGAAATTTCGGCCCCCCCCCGTTCCGCCACATTTTTTTAACCATCCTTTTGCCATTCTTCTTTTTTTTGCTGACATTTCTCGGCCCCCCCCCCCGGCTGCACTGGTGCGAGAGTGGCGACCGGCGCGGTGTAGCCGCAAAACAAACCCCCCCGCTGCTTCCCAGCATCGACGCACAGCGCGGCCCTTTTTCTGTGTCACGCCGCCCCATGTCCAGCCCTTTCCTCTCCCCGTGTCCTGCCTCGCCTCGTGCTACGGCGCCAGACGACGCCGTAGCACAAGGCGACGGTACGGGTGCTCGGCCGCTGAAGCGGCGCAGGGTCGTCTGTGGCCCTCTGACCCGCGCCGAAACGGAGTTTGCGCGCGCCGTAGACGAGGTGCACCGACAGCCACGCCTCGCTGTCTACCTGGACCGACTGCAGGCCCGCTGGAAAAAAGAACTGGTGGCAGAGGTGATGGCGTGCCTCCGGTACTTTGTGCCGGAAGAAGCCAACAAATGGGACACTTCAGAGATCCTGCGCGACCTAGAACGAAAGGAGGACGAAGAGTACGACAGCGAAGAGGGCGAAGAAATGTGCGACTTCTCCTTTTCTCACCCGCTCGCCGCGCTCTTGTACTTTATTGACCGGGACTTTGACGGGTCTGGTGACGGCTGGAGCGAGGGCCAAGAGAGTTGGGACTACGTCGTCGCTAGGCTAGAGGCACTGCCCCGCACACGTCGCGCACACCTCGCGCTAAGGAGGGCAATTCGTGACCTAGCGCTAGGCAACATCTTTTTCTAGGGACAGCCAAGAGAGACAATGGCCTGCTGACTGCCGTCAAGGAGAGGATTTATGATGAAGAAGATTCGGAGCAAGAGTAGACGACACGGTCCGGAAGCGGCCAAAAAAATATAAGAAACTTTAAACCGATGTCATTGTTTTTTTTACTAAAACAAACTTCTTTTTACTCATTTTTATCAATCAATCAAAACAAGAGAACTTTTCAGCCATTGTTTTTTTAAGGGAATTGTAAGCCGCTTTCTTCTACCATGCGCGTCTGTTGGCAAACAACTCCCCCAAAAAATGACACCACCTGTCGTTTAAATTCTGCTCTTTGCTACTGTCGCCGCCACAGAGTCCCGTGACAATCTTCGTCCACGTAACCGTTTCTTTTCGGCATACTTAGCATACTTGGCGATGGCCGCTAACCATAATTGCTTCATCTCTTCGTTTATCGAAGTAGTCTTGGCCGCGCCAAAATAATGAACACGCTCTACTACTGCCTTATCGCCCACGACGGTAAAGATCACGAATCAGCTCCCGCTTCGGTACGCAACCCAGGTTCCACACCGTTCTGACGCAAGACTGCTTAAATCAGCTACTCTTTTGACGCTTGGCTTAGGAGTGCCAAGAAATTCACTTACCGCAGCTCTATCCCCCAGTGTCCGGCCCTGGCACCGTATAGAATTAAGCTGCGCAGCCTCCGGAGGAAAAGGGTTCTGCTTCACGCCACGTAAGAATTCTTGAAACCACTTTTCTTTGGCGGCCCGTTCAATGCAATAAAGCTTTGTTGGTTTGGAGTCCATGACCTTTGTTTTGGCGCGTTTTTTTAGACCAAAGCTTACGGGCATGACATCAGCAAGAATAGAGAAAACCAGGAGGAAAAAAAGGGGAAAGGTGAGGACGGGAGGGAGGGGTTGCAGAAATTCAAAAACAAGAAACCCAGGCGTGCCTTCCCACTCTCGCTCTCCGGTCAATGGAGGGGGGGGGGGCCGGCTATTGTAGCCGAAAGAAAGGAGGGGGGGGCCGGCCATGGTAAATGTCCTCTTTCGGCAGGGCAAAGCAAACCGTACTTTTTTTTGCAAGTGCCTCGCACCCTCAGTTTTTTTGGCGAGAATTTTCTGCTTGTGATCACGCGAGTGTGGGGGGATGGCGCGCGATTCCAAGGCAGTTCGTCTCTTTGTGCGCAAGTACGGGGACCGCGACGCCGTCGCCACGTTCGCAAACGGCGTGGAGCTGCGCGTCTTCGGCCAGACATTGGTCCTCCGGACACCCGAGTGCGAAGTCGCGCCGGCCTGCGAGCGCTGCTTCACCCGCCGCGGCCGCTGTCGCGAGGCCGTGGCCGCGAACGGTTGCGCCAGCCACGCCCGCCGGCTGCAAAAGAAGAAGAAGAAGAAGAAGCGCCGTCAAAAGAGCGCAGGCAAAGATGGGGCCAAAAAGAAGACCAAACGACAGAAACTGAACGAGGTTACGGCGCTGCCAGAGGCTGGAGAAATTGTCGACCACCAACAAAACGGGCGAGCTTATCAGTTGAGAGTAGCCGCAAGCGGCGCCCTTTTCAGTCGAGCGAGCAAAGATCCGCTGGGTTGGACACAATGGAAACTTGCGTGCTCATTTTGTTGGCAGAAAGAGATTGTTATTAGCGCAGGCAAACACTGGGCAGTAGATGACAGGGAACGGCGTTTTAAACTCTGTGCCATACATGCACGTGAAGAGGGTTGTCATCAAGCGTTAAACCCATGTAAAGCCTGTCCATTCGGGGACAAAAAAGAGGCTGGCTTTCCGGACGAGCAAGGGCGAGCAAACAAGCTCTGTGCTGAGCATGCCAAGGAACAAGGCTGTTACATTGTATTAAACCCGTGTGAAGCATGCTTGCCTGGCAAAAAGATAAATGCGACCTTTGCAGACGAGCACGGACGAAAAAGGCGTTTGTGCGCGCAGCACGCAAAAGAACGAGGGTGTTACCGTGTGCACAACCCCTGTGATGCGTGCCCGACAAACGACAAGAAACAAGCTAACTTTGCGGACGAACAAGGGCGCGGCCTGCGTCTGTGTGCGCAGCACGCTAGGGAGCAAAGCTCATACGAGGTTTTAAATCCGTGCATAGCTTGCCCCGTCGGGAAGAAGAAGACTGCTACATTTGCAGACGAGCGCGGACGAACAAAGCGTCTGTGTGCGGATCATGCCAGAGAACGCATGTGTCATATTGTACACAATCCGTGTCGGGCTTGCCCTCCAAACTCCAAACGTCAGGCTAACTATGCAGACGAGCATGGTCGACCTCGCCGTTTATGTGCGGAGCATGCGTTGGCGCGCGGCTCCTATGAGGTGCAGAACCCTTGCGAAGACTGTCCTCCAGACGAAAAGAAACAGGCTAACTATGCCGACGACAAGGGGCAACCCCGTCGCCTGTGCGCCGATCATGCGAAGAAACGAGGATGCCACCGTGTGCAAAACCCTTGTGAGGACTGTCCTGATGATAATAAGAAAGACTCGGGTTTTGCGGATGAACGTGGACAGCAAAAGCGGCTTTGTGGGGAACATGCGTTTGCTCGCGGCTTGATCCCGAAGCCTGCCGCGGGCTGCGTGCAGGCTGTGGGACAGACTGGAGCAAACACTTGGCTGGAAAATCCAGCACAAGCACTTTGTCAACGGCGGCGGTAGTCCGCAGGGATCCGAGGCAGCTGTTCCTGGCACGAAGATGCGGCTGGACGGCTACGACGAAGCCAGAAACTGCGTGTACGAGTTCCACGGCAACGCGTACCACGGCTTTCCTCCAGGGCATCCACTTTACGCCGATGGGCGCTCTTCTGTTACCAGACGTCGCAACCGAGATTTGTACCGAGAGATAATGGCTCGGATGTACTGTATCCGACAGAAAATGCCCCCGGGCTGCCGCGTGTTGTATGCTTGGGAGCACGAGTACAAGGCAATCAAGGACAAACCGTTTGCTTCTGCCGCGTCGATATTGCATGAGCTGCCGCCAGGAGAGGATTATAATCAGGAAGATTCACAATCGGAGGAAGACTAGACGACACGATCCGGAAGCGGTCAAAAAAATAATAAACTTTAAAACGATATCATTGTTTTTTTTACTAAAACAAACTTCTTTTACTCATCCTCTGCGTCGGTATTAGTCTTGGCTTTTTTTGCCGGTGGCTCAGGGCTGTCTGTCCCCTCTGCTGCTGTGGCCGCCGCGGGGGCTGCGGGAGGCACTACAGGGCGGGCCAGGCCCTGCAGTGCCCGTCCAGCCTGCTCGACCATGCTCGTTGGTACTTCCTTGTACGCGACACCATATGTCCCTACGCAGAGCACACCCGACCTTACGTTGGCCGAGGTTGTGTAGGTTTGTGTAAAGAGCCAATGACTGACAGCACACTGGATCAGATAACGGTTCATCGGAAGATCGGCCCAGCCGCAGAAGTCCGCTCCCCTCATCGTCGCAGTTTTCGCAGTCGCCCTATCGAACGGGCTCTGCGTTTTTTTCAGTTCAAGCAAAACAACGTCTTGCGTCTTGGTGTCGCGCCAGACCTGGTCTATGTGTGTGACGACCTCGAGTCCTCTCGTGTGCACGGGAAGCTGTGCGCCAAGTGGCTCGCCGAAGCGGCTGAAGAGGAAGGAGAGGGCGCTGGCGGCGAGCGGGTGCACGCAGTGCAGAGTGTCGGGGTCCAGGGCGACGCCCGTGCAGGCCTTGAGGCTCCGGCAGAAGCCCTGTTTCTGCTGCAGCGGCGCTCCCGCCCACACCGCGTAGTTCTTACGAAAGATGGTGCCTTTAAGCACGGGCGGCCGCAGGCCCGTGGCTATCTCGGTGAAGGCGGTGAGCTGACAGTCTACGGCCAGGCCGTTCCCTGCACGACCCCAGCAAAAACTATTAGAGGACAGACAGAAAAAAAAAACAAAAATGTGGGGGGGGGGGGCTAAAGCGAGACCTTGACCAAACCAGGGGGCCTGGATGTGCCTGGCGGACGTCCTCTTCTGTGCCACGGAGGCGGCGCGTTCTTCCCATTTGGCGTACACGTTCTGTTTGGGTTTAATGGTCTTGTGACTGAACTTGGGGTCTTTCTGCCACACGTGCGCTTCGAGCCACGTGTGCACGCCCGCGAGCGCGCGGCCGCGGAAGGAGGGCACGAAGGTCGGTGGCAGTTGCTTGATGTGGTGCGTGACGTCGGGGTCGAGCGCGCGCCAGGGTGTGGTGCCTTTTTTCCTCTTGGTCATGCAGTCTTTTTTTTTACTTTTCAAAAAAAAAAAAAGGAAAAAAAAAGAGGAAAAAAAAGGGAGGAGAAAAGAAGGGGGGTGCAAAAAAAAGGAGCTTGCCGCAAAGAGCAGAGATAGTGAGAGGAGGGGGCGGGGATGTAGGTTTTCTTTTGCGTTCCAGCTTTTTGGACGAAAGGGAGGGAGGGGAAAAGGAATGCGCTGCAGGGAGTGCCGCAAAAAAAGCCGCGGGGGCGGCCGCAGCACCGGCGAGCCCAAGGGTCGAGCACCGGCGAGGTTTGGAATGTGCCAGGCGGCGGTGGCAGAAAAGAAATCTGGCTGCCGACGATCCCCCCCGTGCTAGTCACGACTTGACCCAACAAAAGAAATAATAATGTTGTGAAACAGAGTGGTCTTTTTTTTTATTGTGAGCAAAAAAAAGGAGGGGGGAAAATGGAGTATGTCGTTGGTGCCTGTAAAATTAGAAAAGAAAAACCAGAAAAATGGAGGGCAGCCGAGTTGGCGCGACGCATTCTCGCCGGAAAGTGGACGACGTCCCGCGCCCGAATGTGTACACCCTCTGTGATCTGCCCGCCGACTTGTGGGAAGTGGTTTTTTCTCTGGTGTCCGACAGCCCCGTGTGGCTATATGCGGTGTGGGTATCGTGTGCAAGCAGGCCCACGACATGCCGCGTCCCAAGACTTGGTTGAGCCTTGAAATTGGTGCGGAGACTGTCGCTATCCCAGACGCACGGTGGCTTGAATGGCGCAAAATCAGTAGCGTCCTCATTGGCAAAAAACTGCCTGCTGCCAGGTTGTCGATTCTGGCACAGATCATCAACAATAGGACTTGCGTGCACAGCCTGGTGCTCCCATACACCATGGTGGACCAGGAACTAATCGGTGCAGCAAAGATCATTGGCTTGCAGAGGTTGGGATCCAAGGTGCCGGTGCTAGAAACCAAGGAAGCTGGTTTGGCTAGCGCTGACTGGCTTAGTGGAAGGGCGTGGTGCGACCGTTGGCTCAGCCTTGATCGCTGCCAGCAGGTCAGCTCCGAAGCGATAGCCGCTTACCTGCGGAGCGTCCGTCCGCGAACGCTGCTTCTTACCGACTACAACCCGTTCCTAAATAATCCGCGGATAGTTGCGTCAGCCGGCGGTGGTTGCTTGCGGCAGCTCAGTCTGCGTGGTTGCTACACGCTCGAAGACCTCAGCTGGTTGGCGACCCTAACCGGACTGGAGACCTTGGATCTGAGTGGCTGTGTAAACGTCACGGACGACGCGCTGGCAGTGGTGGCTGGTCTGCAAAGGTTAACGCGGCTCGACCTTGGTCGTTGCGACCAATTAGCTGCACGAAGCCTTGAACGCTTGTCGGGCCTGACAAGTTTGATCTATCTCAATCTCATCAGCTATTTCCACGACCAACTCACTGATGTTTCGTTTCTGAGGAGCCTCCATGGGCTACAAAAGCTGGTGCTGTGTGGCTGCGACATCGGCGACATTCGCCCGCTGTCGGGCCTGCACAATCTACGATTTCTCAACCTAGGACAGAATGTGGTGCTCTCTGACGAGGGGCTGGGGAATTTGCGTAGTCTAGAGCATTTGGAACGCCTACTCCTGGATTCGCTGATAAATTTGACAGGCGCGGGTTTCGTGTATTTGCGGGACCTGCACAATCTGCAGCACCTGAGCCTTTACCACTGCACCAAACTCAACGGGGCGCACTTCCGAAATCTCCCGCACGGTGTGCGGCATTTAGACCTCAGTATGTGCACCGGCCTCACTGGCAATGCGGTAGGACATTTGCAGCACCTGGCAGAGCTGCGCGTCCTAAATCTGAGTCGGACAAATGTTAGCTCTGCCTGGTTCCAAGGTTGTGGACAGCTGGTTAACCTGGAACGTCTGGTGTTAGACGCCTGTGCGCAGCTTGATAATGGCATATTTCAATACCTAGCTCCCTTCCGCAAGCTAAAAGAATTAAGTATCGTGGCTTGCCTCAAGCTCAAACGCTCAGCTATTAGAGCCTTCAAGATTCGGCGCCCCGACTTGGTCGTTTTCTCAGACGACGACGAGGAGGATGAAGAGGAGGACGAAGAAGACCCTGCTCCTTGATTCCTCCTTGGCTGGGAAAGACCCCCCGTGTGAAACATAAAGGAGGGAGAAAAAAAACGGGCGTTGCCGCAAAGACCAGCAGAGCGGACGGGAGGAAGGGGACAAGTGGGGGATTCCGCGAGCATGCGTCGCTGTGACTGTTTAAATTCTCCCAACCCGGCTCAGTGCTTTGAAAGTTAGGATCCTTTTTTTATTAAGCCTCCTCTGGCAAGGGGTAGAGGGGAAACAATGAGGCGGGCATATCTGGGCCTTCGGATACCCATGAGTACGGAGATGCGCAAATAAAAGGGGTCATCTTGACTCGCAAATTGGGCAGATCTTGTCTGAGCTGCTGCAACACTCCCTCTGGCGGATCACCTCTACACAAGGTGGTCGCGAACTCACGCAGAGATCGGCATTTCTTTAGCCCTGTAACGTCTGCGTTGATATAGCAAGACCGTAGTTCTAGTTCCTGCATTGAACAGCGCGTTAAATCGGATATAGTTGCGTCTGTTATTTTGTAACCCTGCAGTTGTAGACGCTGCGGGCTCAGCCCTACTACTGGAAGTCTCGTAGCTCCCCGACTGGCTAGGCACACAGTGCGCAGGGCGGGGAAGGCGCTCAGTCCGGTGATGACTTGATCGCAATCTATTAAATGCAGTTCTTCCAGTGCAGGGCAGCGCTGCAGTTGTTGCAAGCCATTCTCGGTGATGTTTCGACACTGCCTGAAACGCAGGCTGTGCAGGCCTGTCTGGTCGGCTAGCTTTCGAAGTACAGCATCCGAAGCGATTTCGACAAGGGTGAGCTTTAGGCTTTGAAAGGTCAGATTTTCCAGTAGCTTCAGGTCGGCGGGTGAGAGGCAGTGATACTCGAAGAGATCTAATTCCTGCAGCCTCGCGAGGGAGCCGATCTGCTCGAGCAAATGAATAGCCCTCTTCGAGTCAGCGGCGAATGTTAGCTTGGCTATTGGCAAATGTCGTAGGCCGGAGCCATTAATGCTGTCGCAAAACCTTATGCTTAGTGTCGCAAGTTTCGGCACTAGCCGTAGCAAGGTCAGCCCCGCGTCCGTGAGATTGGGGCAACGATCAAGCTTCAGGCTGTGCAGTTCTGCTAGACCTTGCAAGACTCGGAGGCTTTCATCGTTGACGCGCTGGTGCGAAAGCTCGAGCAACCGCAGATCCCGAGTGTTTGGGCGGTTCTGTAGGTTTCTACAAATGTCGACCAGGTTCCCTGCCAGTAAATTGTGGATGCATTTAAACTCGTCCAGAACCCGGCGTTCCTCCTGCGCATCGTCGAGAGTAGACGTGCCAGTCATGATGAGGGTTTCTACCGTAACTTGGTTTAGTGAATAAGGTTTGTAGTCGGACCAGCCTCGTTTGTCTCTGTAGTAGGGAGTCGAAACTGTAAGTCTCCGTAACGGCCACGAAGCTTGGATACAGGCTTCCACAAAGAAGCGGAGTATCCACCTATCCCCCGGAAAATAAAATCCAAACCTTGGCTGTTCGTAGCGCTCCCAGAAGGCAACGCTCTTGACAAATTCCAGGGATTGTCGGCAGGCTAGCGCGAATCGAAGGGCTTCCGCTGCGCCCGCCAGGTCCCTAACCATGGTCCAGACATCGTCGGGCAATTTGAACAGCCAGCAAGATTGCTCGGCCTCTTTATCATCATCCTCACGATAGCGCCTAGGACGGCCGCGGGTTTTTCGTGCTGGCCACCTGCCTGCAGCAGGTGCTTGGTCCATTGCTGGCAAGGTCCCTTTCGTTTTTGTTCTAGGCCCATTTGAGGTGCATTTTTTTCTGCTTCTTCCCTCTGACCGCTCTAACGAAGAAAAGGGGGGAGGTGGGGGGCGGGGGTTCCAATACAGTGGGTACACTCCCTTTAAAAAAAGCTCGTTCTCTCGCGCGCTAACAAACCCCCCCCCCCCCCCCGTCCTCTTCCTTTCCCCCGCCCAAATTTTATTTCCCATCTTCCCTCCGCAAATGTTGCCAATCCCGTTCCTCCTTCGTTTCTCCCCGCTTTTTTTTGTCCAGCTACGCTTGCAATCTTATAGCCATTGGAAAGGCAACATGCAAATCCGGCCTGGCCTGCCTGAGCTGATCCAGCTTTTCCTGTTGCAGGCCTAAGCACATCTCAAAGGAGACTTCCTGCAAGGACGGGCAATTTTTCAGCTCAGTAATATCTCCAGTGATTTTGCAAAAAGTAAACTGTATTTCTTGCAGCGAACGGCAGCCCTGTAAATCGGAAAGAGTGGCGTTGGTTATGGTGCAAGCTGTTAGTGTCAACAGCTGTAGTTTCTTGCAGCCTGCCAACCCTGTAGGAGCTTTGGTTTCACCGCCATGCAAGGTCAATGTCCGCAGCACGGGGCAGGCATGCAGTACATCGAGGGCCGCGAATTGCCCTTTTAACCACAGCTCCTCGAGCGCCTGGCAGCGCTGCAATGCAGCTAAGCCCGCCGTGGTGATGTCTGGACAGTGTCGTAGAGATAGGGCCTGCAGGCCCCGCAGACCGGCTACTTTGGACAGCAGAGCATCCGTAGCGCGCTCATTAAGAGCAAATCTGAGCTTCTGCAGGTTTTTGTTAAGTGTGTCTACTTCAGCTGGTGAGAGGGGCGTATAGTCCCACAAGTCCAGTTCCTGCAGCCTCGTGAGCGAAGACAGTTGTGCAAGGAGGTTCCCATTGTGACGACGCAAGTCTTCGAACTTTAGCTTCGTGAGTGGCATATTCCGCACGCCCAAGCCGGTAATGTTTTCGCAATCTGCTATGCTGAGATCTTCGAGTTTCAGCACTAGATGCAGGCATGTCAGCCCTGGGTCTGTAATGGTAGGACAAGTGTGGAGCGACAGACTCTGTAATTGCGGCAGATTCTGCAAGATTCGGAGGCTCATGTCGTTGACTGTAGATTGACGGGCCATCACAAGTGACCGGAGAGCCTGGGTGCTGTTACGTCCGCTCAAAGATCGGCAGATGTCGGTCGTGGCCTCTGCCACTAAGTTAAGGATGGAACCAAACTCGTCCAGAACCCTACGTTCGTCTTTGAAAGGAGCATTTTTTCGGCCGTTCAGGATCAAGGTTTCTACCGTAACCTCGTCTAGGGAATAGCCCTGGTAGTCGGACCAGCCGTCGCGGTCTTGGTAGTAAGGCTGTTTTAGCACTAGTTCTTTTAAGGGACATTTAGCCTCGGCGCAGCTGGGAGTGAAAAACCGGAGTATTCGCCTGTGCTTCGCATTTGAGAAATCAAACACTGGCTGCTCAAACAGTTGCCAAAAGACAGGCCGTTGGACTAAAGCTAGAGAACTTGGGCAGGCGAGAGCAAACCTGATTGCTTCCTCTGCGCTCGCTAGGTCCCTAACAATTGGCCAGACATCGTCGGGCAGTTGGAACAGCCAACAAGACTGCTCAGAGCACGGCTTGCTTCTTTTGGGTAGACTTGTCGGTTCTGGTTCTTCCCAGTCTGACCTCCTCCTCCTATTGTTCATTGCCAGCAAGGTAGTTTTTTCTTTTTAATCTGTTATTGCCGGTAAGTTTTTAGGTCCAAATATTCTCGCCATTCTGCGCGGTTTCCGCCTTTTACTTCTTTCCGGACGTTGTGACAGGTCCTGGCCACGAAGCTAAAAAAAACCGGGGAGGAAAGGAGGTTGAATCAAATTTCTCCGCGCCCTGCCCCAAAACCCCCCCTCCCAGCCCCGTCCGTGAATTTGTGGCTAGTTTGTTCGCTCCTCCACTGAGCCTTTTTCTCCTAAAAGGACATTTTAGCCTGACAGTAATGGCGACCAAGTCTCAGGAAGAGAGACGTACGCAGTTTGCGATAGAAACATTTCGCTTTGGCAACGTCCGGGCCTCTAAAACTACCGTCCAGTTCTACCACGAAACTAAGCGCATATGCAGAAAAGATCGCATCCCTGGCCTCAAATTCCTGTCCACCACGCAAAGACAAAAGTCAGTCGGTTCAGGCACGCATGTGTTCCAGGTTGGCCAAGATCGTTTGTTCGAATCTAGCCCCTTTGGACAGCAGGGCGGCCCAGAATTCGACCTGGGGTGGCTGCCGAAACCGTGGCTGAAGCAGCTTTGCCAAGCGTTGGAATACCTTTTGGAAGACCCGCCGTACTGCACGGGCAAGAAGCGTGTGCTGTGGGACCTAGTGCTGCTAGACGATGGCCTGTCCAAACTTGTTACCGGCCGTGTGCCCATGTTCTCAGTCAGCCGGTCGACTGGTCGTGTCAAGGCTGAGTTGCTCGCCTGCAGGCCACAGGAGGAAAGCCTCCGCTCATGGCTTGAAAATAGCCCGAGCGAGAACCCAATTCCTTGGGTATGGCGCGAGGTGATTGAAGCCAACGTCAAGCTGGAAAGATGGCCTGATCTGCACGAACCGCTGGGCGAGTGCGCGCTGAACTGTGTCAGCGCGCTGTTGCAGGCATGGAGCATTCACGACAGCCAGGACATCATCCGCAGATTTAACAGTAAGCGCTCGCGGCCCAAATGTTGCAGGTGCGGTGCGGAGCTGTGACCAAAAAAAATTTAGCAGGAAGAGCGCGATTCTAAGAAAGCGCGACGGGAGGGTGTGAGAGGAGGTGGGGGGGGGGCCGCGCGCGACTATTACAAAAACTTGGTTGCCTCGAAACAAAAAAAAACACAGCAACACCCGAGCGGCGCCCGCGGCATGCTCGTTTTCCGTGGTTCTGTCTTTCCGTAGCACAAAGGGTTCGATTTCAATAAAACTGTGAAGAAATTTTTCAGGTCCGGTCTCTTTCTCTGCAGGCTTCTGAGCATGTCAAGCGTCACGCCGGCGCAACAGTACAAGCAAAGCTGGCGAAGGTGGCAGTGTTGAAATGGGTCCAGCGTGGTAAATGCACAGGACGTTAAATCCAGTGTTTGTAGCTTCTTACAGTACTGTAGCCCGACGATCCAGGCGCTAGTTAACCTTTCGCAATCGTCAACCTCTAATCTGCTGAGCGAGACACAGTGTTACAAACAAAAGGCCAGACCCGCGTCTGTAACGTCGGCACATCTAAAGATGACGAGATCCTGCAGCGAGGGAATATTTAGCGCCCCGGTCAGGCCCGCACATCTTTCCAGAGAGAGCGTTGTGAGTGAGTGGCAGCTCTGTAGCACTGCCAGCCGGTTGTCGCTGAGTCCTGTGCAACGCGAGAGCCGTAGTGTTTGTAGTTGGGGAAGCCGATCTAGGCATTCTCCCGTGATTTGAGGGCAATTGTTAAGAGTCAAATTGTGGATGGACGAAAGTGCTTGAAAGAGTCCATCCAAGTGCCGATCCTCTTGGTTAGACAGTAATAGTTTATCAACCGAGAAGCCCGAGAGCGCGGCAAGATCACTTTCGCGAACAGGGCGCTCAATATACAGTATGTGCAAGATAATAGATTTGTGTAGCCATTGGAGTATGAGCCGGTGGCTGGGCAGTTCAAGCTCGAAGTTTGGCTGTTGGAAGTCCGACCAAAACGTGGGGCCTCTGATCAGCGTCCGCAGCTCCAAGCACGTCAGTGATAGCGCGAGCACGATGTCGGGGCCGGTCAGGTCTCTAATCGTCGGCCAGACATCATCTGGCAGGGTGGGCAACAAGATTGCAGGCTCCTCAACGCGCTGACGTTTTGTGCTGACGTTTGTGGCTACCTTCTGCTTAACAGAGCTTTTTTTGTCTGCCATATTTTTTCTTTTTCTTTACGTGGCGAGCAAGCAAGCCAATACGACACCGTTTTTTTTTGTTATCTTTCCCCGCCCCCACTCCCCCACCCAAATCTCTCCGTGTTTTACCTCCAGTTTTTTTTTCTCTTTTCTGGTAGCAAAAAAATTTAGTTTTCAAAAAAATCAGGGGAGAAACAGATCCAGCAAAACACGGAAAGCAACGGGATGTAGGGATTTTGCGAAATAAATGGGGGGAGGGGGGAAAGGGGGGGGGGCCGGCCAGCGTAGTCGTAGGAAGAGCACAAAAAAATAGGGGACATTTAGCCAGGCAAAAAAATTCGCTGTCGTTTTTTCTTGCAGCAGGCGACATGAGCGCAGAGAGTGTTTCGTTAGCAGAAGTGCTGGCAACCGCCCCGCGTCGTGGCGCGGCCGTCGTACAGGCGTGGCCGGAGCGCGTGGTGTGCCAGACTTGCGGCGGCCACGAGGTCATCAGTATCCAACACGACCTGTTTGAATGTCCCTGTGGCTGGCAAGCGTCCGTGGTGGCCGAGAACGCACGCACACAGCTGGCGCGCCTGGGCTACGAACGCAAAGATTCGTTGGACCTGGTGGATATCACGGGCGATTGGACACCGACTCGTACTACGGGCGCGCCGGTGCTGACGGTGTTCTGGAGGTTTCTGCAGGATCCGCATGACACGCTGCTGCGGCGTGGCACGGCCAAGAGGTGGATAGCAGCGGCGCACGAGTCGGCGGCAGGTGAGCGCAGGCACGTAATTATCATCCACCGCAAGCGGCGCGCGCCGGTAGCGGAGCTGATGGCCGAACAGGAAGCCGCGCTGGGGTGGCGCATAGAATTCTGGGAAGAGGACTCGCTGTTGTTCACGCCCGGGGTGCGCGGGCTGTACTACCACGAGCACCGCGTGCTCAGTGCGGCCGAGCTGCAGAGGTTGGAAGCAATGTTCCAGCTAGACGCCGGCCGGCTGCCCGTGCTTTTTAGTTCGGACCCCGCTGCCAAGTGGTGCGGCGCGCGCCCGGGGGACGTCGTAGCAGTGGAATCGACCTTTATGGACGGCAAGCAGCAACAGTACAGGCGCTGTGTGTACCTGGCCGAGGAACGCTTCCGCAAGGAGTCCATAGTAGCCAAGAAGGCTGATGTCAGGGACAGACAGAACCGTTTCTTGTAAACAAAATCTGCCAAAGAGAATTGTGGGGCCCGAACATGGCGGACGACTAAAAGATCTCGGCGCGGGGGGGGGGGGGGGGGGGGGGGAATCCGGGCGCGAATGTCATTTATTAAAACTCGAATCTTAGCAAGCAGACGCCTGTCAGGCGTCGGGTTTTTAATCGACACTCTTACTTTTAGCAGTGGCGCGTGTTAGGAAAAGGAGGGACTCTGTCACGACACGAGCAGCCATGGCAGCCAGACCCACCACCACCAGCAGGTCGCGCTACGGGGCGCGGCGCTCGACTGTGCGGGGGTCGACTGAGTCGACTGTGCGGGGGTCGTCGTCGTCCCGGCAGCGTGCGTTATCTCCACGGGGCTGGTCGGCTGTGCGGGCCCCGTTCCGCGACAACGCACCAGCCCCAAGTATTGCACCGAGCAAGACAGCTGCGCGTTTTCGCAATGGATAAAGATGTAGATCTTCGAGCTGTTGATGTAGGTTGCGTCCGTGTTGGTATACGAGAAGCACGACCTCGGGTCCGGGGAAGACGGCCCTACCCAGTACTGTGACTCTTGGGGCTCCGGATCGCTTTGCACGTACACCATGAATTGGTCAGGCTCCAGCGCCTGGCCCGCGTTCAGAGAACGGAACTGCAGCCGCTCCACGATCACACCCTCCGGACACTCGACAGGGGGCATGATGGTGGCGAAGCCACCCGCTGGCACCGTCGTGTTACGCTTGCAGTCGGGGCAGGGGCATGCCCCCAGCTGCAGGCAGTTATACTTGATCTCGTACCTCAGGGGGCAGCTCAGCACGGCCGTGCACGTGAACTGCGTTAGCATGGCGGCCGCGATGGCAACGTTGAGCCCGGGCGCCAGGTTGAAGCATGTTACTTGGGCCTCGCTGCTTAGTTGTTTGTAGGAGTCCAACATAACGGTATTGGTATAGCTCGTGACTTGGAAGGTGGAATTGTCAGTAGACGCCACGCGCAGGCTGGTCACGACCAGAGCCTGGTTCTGGCCAGAGCACGCTTTGGGCTTGCGCAGCCAGGCATAGGTCGGAACGGTCATACTGCCGTTGCAGCCTATACAGTCGCAAGCGCTCCAGGCGCGCCAAATGTCTAGCAGCAGTAGAGCGAGCCACATTAGGTGTTTAAGTAGTTATGGTCGCCTGACAGTTGTTTTTCGGTCGCTAGCGGGGGGGGGGGGGGGGGGGGGAGGGAGAGACAGTCGTTTTCCTAGTCCCCTTCCCGAGCCAGGTGCAAGTCGGTGGAACAGGCCGACGCCCGGTATTTGTTCTGGACCAGATTTACGGGGAGAGGGGGGAATTAGCAGATTCTTGTTCAAATCCCTGGCACTGCTCGAGACAGGCTAGGAGCTAGTAAGGGAGCCAAAGCCCCAAAGTGCAGAGGCAGAGCAGCAGGTGTACGCAGTGATAATGTCGCCTTTCGGCTGTGCTGCGTGACCTGGTCTGTACACCGCAATTTAGCATCGCTGATTTCAATAATAGGTTGTACTTAATGCTGTTGTGGGGTGCCCCCCCCCCCTCTTTTCCGTGCGCCGTCCGGAGTTCTAGAAGAAAACGGAGCTTAAAAATCGGCCCTAACCAAAAGGGAGAGCCGCCAAGGCTAACGGTGTGAAATTTAATTTTTTGCTCACAGACATGGGGGGGGGGGGGGGGAGAGAGGAAGGGCCGAATTGTAGTAGGAGGTTCACGAGTCGTGGGGCTGCGGTCCCAGCAACGGGCCAAGGAAGGTAGATCCCTGCACGCCGGTGCCCGCGTACTCGGCCCCGGCGCCCTTGAGCTGCATGAACGCGTGGGGGTCCGCGCGCGGTCCGAGTGCGGTCCGCCCGACTGCGGAATCACGCAGCCTGCCGTGTATGCGACTGTACGTGAGCTGTGCACCGCGGCAACAAATGGACTGTTCGATCTCTAAGGGTTTGAAGACACCCTCCTCGCTAAACATCAGATGCTGCGCGTCCGTAAGTTCTGGTACCTTGTATTTCAGCGCACTCAGCATGAGCTCGCACATGGGAGCGGCTGGGTCTGCATCGACCCGCTCGCCTACAAGATCCGAGCTGATTTTGCCGGTCATGGAGCTGAACCAATTCTTGGGCACGTACGTGTACGGCACGGGCACCACCACGATGTCCCATTCGTGGCCGGGGCGCGGGTCGCCGCCGTCGACTTGCCTGGGCACAGCAGCCAGCTTCACGCCAGCCCCCTGCTCGTAGCGGACCGAGACGATGTTGGGCTCTATCCGCAGCGTACGGCGGTCCATCACGATAGTGCCCGCCTTGAAGCGCACCTGCACGCTGGTCTGAAAAGAGTCGGGGTCGTTGGCGAAAATCACGTCAGAGTCCTTGACGACCACGTGCGCGCTGCCCCGTCCCTTGCGCATGAACAGCGCCGACCCCCCGATGAACTTGATCGCGGGCCGGAAGAGCATGAAGCCGAGCGGGAAGGGCAGGTTGTGGTCGATGAGCCATCCCAGATTCGCACGCGAGGGCGGTTGTTTTTTCAGCCACTGCTCAAAACGCGGCCAACTTGTTTTGGTCGACGCTGTGCCGCCAGTCGGCAGTGTGCCACTGCTGGCTGGTGGTTGGCTGAATGGGGCCTGTGTTGCAAGCACTTGCTGAAACATCTGAAACAGGTAGCTCTTGGTGACTGGTCCAGTACATAATAGCCCTTGCAGATGATTGCCAAGCAGTTGCCGTGTAGCTGGATTGTCTTTTGTCTCGTCGTATGTATCGATTGCGTTCTGTATTTTTTTATCCAATCCCGTTGTGGCAGAGGCTTGGGCGCACAGTTGTGTCACAGCGGTCAGGATATTCACTTGCAGACCCGCTTTCTCGCCAATACCGGCGTTGCTGGGTTTCTCATTTTCAGACTTGTAATACAGCCACAAACAAAAAATCGCCTTCCCTGCCTTTGAATCTTTGTCATCGAGAAACTTGGCTACCTCTGGCACTAGGGTGCCTGCGCTGTTTTTTTGCAAAAAGGCAGTGATCTCCTGCTTGCACTCCTGCCTCTCAGCATCGGCAACTTCAGGAAAAGCTGAATGGCCGCCTGCCGAGAGCTGAGGAGTCAGCGATGCTGCTACCCAACCGTACAACTCTAGCTCGCCGTATGAGGGGTCTTTCGAAAACAGTGCCCTGAGGGCAGGTAGCAGTGTTGGCTTGCCTTTTTTATCTTCTTCATTGAGGAAGTTTAAAAGTTGAGCATTGTCGCCAACGACAGCTCGGATCTTGCGCGCGTGTCGTTGGACCCAGGACTTGATAATCACCAAGTTGCTATCTGTAGCAAATTTGGGGGGTAAAGCCTTGGCCAGGAGGTCTATCTTTGGCAGGTCGCTTAGCTCGAGCCCACTGCCTTTAGCCGGAGGCCCGGTGTGTGTCAAGCCCTCGTCTTCGTCGTCTGCGTAGATACTTTCCAAGTCTTCATCATCACCACCACCACCACCACCGCCACCACTACCACCACCGCCACCACCACCACCACCACCGCCACCACCACCACCACCACCACCACCGCCGTGAGGCAGCTGGTCGGCGAGTTCAGGCCTCTTGCTCAGCATGAACGACAGCACACCGAGCAGCTCGGCTTTCTCGTACATTTCGTATAGAGTAGGGTTTTTCTTACCAAAAATTGCTTCGAATAATTTCTCGCGCAAATCCTTGGGGCCGCCATCATCAACGACTAGGCCGGAGTGTCGTAGGACGGCCTTGAGGGTCAAATAGTGTATTTCACACTGGTCTCCGTCGACAATGCCGATCGTGCGTTGTGAGCTCTCGTACCGTTCAAAATCACTGTTGCTCATGTTACAGTCCGGCAGCATCTGGAAACGTTCTGAAATCATGCACGGGGTCGTCGTGGGGTCATGGGGCTCGCGCCTGCCCACTTGGTAGCTGCGCGAAGGGATGGCGTCCAGCCCCTGTTGCGTTCGGAACATCACGAGCTTCTCGTTAGTTCTGTCATGCGGCTTGACTTGGGGGTTGTCCTGCCCGAACATTGGCAGGATCCTGCTCTCCGCCTTAATGGTGTTGGCAAACAGGTAGACCTCGTTCGTCAGCAGCACCATGTCCGGCTCCTTGCCCTGGTTTCTAAGCAGGCCCATGGCCTTGACCTCGATACCATTGATGCCCACGCCGTCCTTGTTCACTGCAAAGATGTGCGCGTTCCGCTGCTCCAGCAGCGTCGCAAGATCCCGCGCGTTGATGAGCGGTAGTTTGTAGTCGGTCTCTACCAGGCGCCTGACCGACTCCTCCACCAGCTTGTTTACCAGGTTATAGTTGAGTGATAACACCACCGACGTGCTCACAGCCCGCAGCGACTCCTCGTACACCACCACCTTGGTCTTGTCCATGGGCCAGTCCGAAGGCATGACAAAGCCCACACCGTAGTGCTGGATTGCCTGCGTCTTGGTTGATCTGCTGGTTTCTAGCAGCACCCCGGGCACACGCTGGCTCTTGGGGTTCAGTGCCTTGGGGCTGAACTGCCATTCTACCATTGTAACTCTATCCCCGTGCGGTTTCACTGTTTTGTACCTGTCGAGAAAATCATCCCAGGTGATCATGGAGATCGCACTCAAGAGTTCGGGCCGTGACACAACCAGCATGTTCATGAACATCTGATTCATAGTGAAATGGCCGCCGTCAAAGCTGTTCCACAAGCTTTGTGTAATAAAATCCAGCGGGTCGTTGTCGGACAAGGGCGCGCGCGTTGAGGCCTTGGCTAGGCTGATGGGTCTCAGCGAGCTCATAGCCCGATTAAAGCTCGCTAGCATCTTAACCACGGGCCCGTTGGGCGAGATTTCCGGTGCATCTTCCTCCTTCGGCCACCGATTAAAGCTCCCTAGCATCTTAACCACGGGCCCGTTAGCCGAGATTTCCGGTGCATCTTCCTTCTTCGGCCATGAGATGATGGCTCGTTGTTTTTTGTGCGGCGGTTCTTGGCTCCCGTCGTAGGGAGTAAAGTTTATCCATGTTATGTTCGCCTCTTTTGTGTGTTTTTTTTGTGGGCTGAGAGTTTTAGGAGGTCCCAAAAAAAAGACACTTTTTCCTGCCTCTTATATTTTTTACCTTTCCCCTCCCCTCTCCTTCCCCCCCCCCCCCCCCCCTCCTGCCGCCTTCATGTCCAAATCTTGGTCTGATTCGTCTCCTTCTTCCACACTCCCCCCCCCCCCCCACCCTACTACCTTGCACAGCAAAGTTCCGCCAACACACCTTCCCCCCCCCCCCCTCTATCCCCCTCATAATCTTCTCCCAAAACACGGGCGAGAGCATAATTTACCGCCAAAAAAAAGGCTTAAGGATAGAAGTAGTGGAAAGGCCTAAAAATTCTTGAAAGCACTTGCCTCCCGCCCTTCCCCCCCCCCCCCGCCCTTTCCCCCCGTACAAAGGAAAAAAAAACCTTGTGCATGTAACCAAACCCAATCTCAGCGCCTTTTTGCCTAAAAGAAGTGCAACATTTGCAGCGTCGTCCACTTTCCTTCCCCTCCAACGAGCCCCCCTCCGTCGACAGTCTTTCTCCCCCCCCCCCCCCTACCGTCGTTTCTTTTTCTTGCTGCTATCTCCTCCCCCCCGTTCTCTGCACAGGCTCGTACCGAAATTTAAAAAAGGAAAGAAAAATTTGTAATTTGTTTTTTTTGTTTCATGGCAACGCTACGCTTGCGGCCCAGATTTCATCCTTACCAGCGCAATCGGGACGCATGTACAGCCCTGCACACCAGAAATCAAGACATTCTGCGCTCGTTTCTGGTAGATCGTGTGCCTCTACTCTTCGGGGATATGGGCGGGAACTTAAGTAACCTAGCGGCCGACTTTCCTGCCTCATTAGGCCAGATTCTGTACAATTGTAGAAAGGGTGGGGCCCTCTTGATAGACCAGGGAGCAAACGCTGCGTTTCTGGTGTTTGGGCCTAGGAGAATGGGTGCAGAGGTGCTGGCGCAGCTTTCTGACGGGGGCAGATATAGCATTACCTTGCGTGAGGCTACTACAAAGACACAAAAACACCGACTGCTCAACCAGCCCCACCTAGAGATATCAGGCGAGCCTCCACCCAAGAGCAAGCAGTTGCAATCACCACAGGAAATGTCCTGGGCAGAAATTTCTTCTTCTCCGATATCAGATTTTGTGTACGCCCTACGTAGATTCCGTGCGGAGGGCAATGTTTGGGAATTCTTTAAGCCAGAAAAAGAGGTTGAGGTCGACATACCTGAACGTTACAGGCGTGTCGTAGAACGCTTAGCTATGTTTGCGTGCGTAGCCGTTCATCTGCCCTCTACCGAACAGGACGCCGAGGCCCAGAGGCAGGTTTGGGAGGCACAAAGTCCCTCTGTCAAGGTTGTTCTGCTGGATTCGATCCTGTCGGAGTGCTGCAACAGAAGTGCCTGCATCATAATCAACTCCGCTTGTGTAGTGAGCGGCGCGCGCGCCGTGGGGGTGCAGAGCTGTGCACAGTTCTTAAGTGCGTCTCAGGCCAGCAATGTTAATACTTGGCTCGACTTGGAAAAGAACCACCTGGCCATTCAATTTCTGTTGCCACTAGAAGAAGAAGAAGAAGAAGAAGAAGAAGAAGAAGAAGAAGAAGAAGAAGATGAGGATGAGAGCGAAAGGAGAGGGACAGAGGAGAGGCTGAGGACGCGCTGCTCACACAGTTGCCGGTTACAAAAAGTGCCAGAATGAACAGCCGGGGGAGAGAATGGGAGGCCACCATCAGGAAATTTTTTTTCGGGCGCGCGATCAGTTCACTTAGCCTGGCAAATGTTTCAAAATTCGGTAGCAGCAAGAATAATAAAAACCTGCGAAACAAAAATCTAAGACTGCCGGCCCCCCCCCCCCTCCCTTCTTTTTTTGCTTGTTGTCTGGGGCTCCTCCTTCTTTTTAAAGTATAGGGGAGAGATCCGAGATTAGTGCGCACCTTTGAAAAAAAAGGATTGTTAAAGAGGAAGAACCAAACTTGTTGACACAATCAGTAAAAAAAAGCAGCTTGCGTTCAAAGGTTCGTACATTTTCTTTTCCCCCCTTCTCCTGAGCCATGTGTCTCCGTCGTAGACGCAAAGTGCAACCAAGGTTCTTGCTAGCCAGTATCGCGGCCCTAGCCTCGGCGGCCCATGCCTCGATCCTCGGCTGGGAAATAGCCCGCATGAAGCGCGCGGATACTAGCGTCCTGGTCTTGTCCATACTGCTGCAATTGTTTAGCTTGGTGGGGCTCTGTGTTGTGGTCTTGTATGCATCGTCGTCCGTCTGCCGGAAAGGCTTTCAGGTTTACCGATGGATAGAGGCGGCGTTCTGTGCTCCGCTGTTGCTAGTGCTAGTATTATTCCAAGTCGGAGAGCGCGGGATTGGCCACCTCATTACCAGCACCGGGCTCTGCCAGCTGGCTGTGTGTCTGAGCAGTATCATGCCCATGGCGTTTTTGCGATATTTCGAAGTGCTGGAGGATCAGTTGCCGGACCGCGGAGCACTCTGCTGTTTGCTCCGCGGTCGCCAACCAACCGTGAACGTGAAGGTCAGAGGCCTAATCTCAAACGCCGAAGAAGCCCAGCAGATAGAGAAATCCAGGGAGGAGCGCACGCTTGTGATGCTGACCATCGTGTTACAGAACTTTTGGTTTCTGGCGCTCTACGCCCGCTGCCTCTCGTTTGTGCCGTTGATACTGGCAGCAGCAGCGAGACACTACCCGGCTCCCGCAATTACGTATGTTCTGTGGTGCGCGACCTTCGGAGCCTGGGAATGTGTCTATTACCTTTGCCTGCCGATCACCACTGAAAACTCCGAACGTAAGGATGCCATTTATTTATTGCTATCTGACGGCGGGCGCTGCTGTCTGTCGGCCTGGGCATTCTACAGCCTGACCACCTGACATTTTTTTAAAAAGAAAATCTCTCGAACGATGCTCAACCATTTTTAATATGCCTAAAAAATTCTTATGAGGTACAACGTTGTTACATGTCAGCTCCTGTCATCTTCCGTTCCCCGCTGCCTGACTTGCATTTTCACCCCTGTTTCACCAGGGACGCAAGTATGCAAGCACGAAAAGCAGGCCCGATGTTTGCGTCGCCTATATCCTCTGTTATCATGTCTGCGATCGCACCCCACGGCGATAGCGGGTCGAAAGCCCACTTGAGATATGCTACTCGCCCGGGTCCTAGCAGATATGCAGCGGTAGCAGAGGACTGGTAAGCGCATGCCCAATCCTCGCTTTGTTCGCAGCAATACATAACCCTCAGCTTGATTTCAACTTCTCTGTTCTGGCCCAACGTCAGCATCGTCTGCAGGTTGTTTTTCACACGGGTGGCAGCGACAACCAACGCTTTACTGATTGCGGAAGATACCGGCAGGGTGTTTATGACCAACAAAGTGGCTTGTTTCTGCCGGGGAGCCAAGATCATGGTGCCCCAATGTGCTCCGGCATCGATTCCAGACAAGAAAAACCCTGAATCCGTACCTTTTGGAATTTGTTCTTGAATTTTGTCGGTAGCGTGGCTTTTTTGTCCGCTTATTGCTTCTTCGCTGCTAAGTGCTTGCATGTAAGAACAATCAATAATCTTAGCATCCGGGAAGCTTGCCGCAATCACCTGAAGCAGGAAGGAGAAAGTGTCAGCGTTGGCAAGTTTTGCGGGATTGGCTCTCATATTTGCCAAGACTCCCATTGGCACAGAAATTTTGGAACTTTTGGCAGCAAGATCCTTCAGCCATGTTGGCTGTGCGCTTTCGCTCTGAATATCCATGATTGCCTTTTCCTCTTCTTCGTCTTCTCCTCCTCTTTCTTCTTCTTCGACTTCTTCCACATCTGTAGAGAGGGAAGACGACGGCGAAGAGGAAGAGGAAGATGACGAAGAGGAAGAGGATGAAGAAGACGACGGCGAAGACGACGGCGAAGAGGAAGAGGAAGATGACAAAGAGGAAGAGGATGAAGAAGACGACGGCGAAGATGACGGCGAAGAGGATGAAGAAGACGACGGCGAAGACGACGGCGAAGAGGATGAAGAAGACGACGGCGAAGAGGATGAAAAAGACGACGACGAAGAAATCTCACACAAGACGCTTAGGAAGGCTCGTGATAAGTCTTCGGAGGGGATTTTGGGGAAGAGTTCCTCGCTCAATGGGCAGGGAGGGAAATAGGGTAGGCGCGCCCTCCAGTCTGCTGAGTCGTCTGCGTAAAACCCTACGCCAGGCAGCAGACAGTTAGCATTTTTTCGGAACCCGCAACGCTTGGCCTGGGTTTTAAAATCCTCGGGAATAAAACTGTCGGTTTGGAATTTGGCCCTCAGAAAATCGTCTAAAAGTACAGGATCAGACAGCCCATCGAAATTCTTGTAATGGGAAAGTGTCAAGGTTGACCAGCACGACAAGAGGCGCTGATTCGATTTCAGGAGCTCCTGTTTTTCTTCTCGTTTCTTCTTTTCTTCTGCTTGCAACTCCTTCTTTTCTTGTAGCCACTCTAGGGGGTAGAGTGGCTGCATCTTGCCGTCGGGGTCACAGTGCATGTTGAAATCTTGAAAGCAGTCCCTTCGCTGATCAGTCCAAGGGCGCAGCGCCCGTTCCAGCACGTCGCGATGCTCGCCGTATTTTTCCAAAAATGAGCACAGCGTTTCGAACCGTTGTGTCATCGTCACCGTTGCAAATTCCCTGTCCCATGCCCCCTTGAGTTGTAGGAGGGTGCCGTAGTTCAGCTGATGTTTGTTCAGGCAGGCGTAATGCAACAGATAGTCCCGCACGTACTTGGGCTTCATCCTAATAGTTCTGTTGAGCCTGGCAATCTTTAAGTTTCTCTTCCCATGTCTGACCCTCCTGGTTCCAGCCGCCGAAGTAGGGCTCCGTCTCTTGTTTACAGAACCTAAAACAAACCCGTAGCCAGTAACCCTCCCCTAGACCCTTATTCTCCACAAAGACTGAGGAGGGTGAACAAAACAAGACCAGGTCCAAAGGCTTGATTTCAATCGCCTTTTTCGGGCCATGCAGCCCAAAATGGTACACAAGTCTCTGGTTCTCACTTGTCGGGTTTACAAACCCGTGCAAGAACTTGACGTTATTAGTAGCGAATGTTGTTTGGCCTAGGTGGCTCGAACCGGACAGCTTGGCGTCGGTTTTCCAATACCACGGACCCGGCAGCTGCTCGACAAAGCCGTACGTTTGTAGCCCCCACCCCCCGTGAGATAGGACGACAGCCTGTGCCGCCAAGGAGCGCAGCCTAAACGTGATGGCGTGAGCCGAACTGCTTGGATTGACTAAGATCACGGGTTCTGTGTTACGGCGCAGCGTGGGAGGGGCCTGCCGTGAGCCGGACTTGATCTGTGTTGTCCCAAATGTTTCTGGCATCAGGTATCGCAACACGCTGGGACTCTTGGTCACGTTTGGTTCTTCTTCTTCTTCTTCTCGAGCACCGTTTTCTTGTATCTTGTACTCGGGCAGCTCGTACAGAAACTGAGACAATTTGTATTCTGTGCAAGGTAGCGTGCCCTTATCATCCTCGGCCAATAATTTGAGATCGTAAGAGAAGAAATCGCGTGCTCTTTCGTCGTCTGGACTTGCATCTCCGTCGTCACTCTCCACCATCAAATCGTCTGCTGCATCGAAGTCGACGACATCGACGACTTGTCTCCTACGCTGATCGGGGCTGTTTACTACCATGTCAGGTGTGTCTTGTCTGGACCACTCTACCTTATCGTCTTCTTGTTCCGCTAATTCTTGTTTGCTTTGTCTCCGTAGGTTTCGCATACTATCGTTCACCGCCGTCTCTGCTTTGCTCAAGTTCGTAATAGCGTCAGCTAATTCGGCCTGTACTTTTTCCATTTGTGTTTTCAGCAATTCAAATTTCTCGTAAGCCGCATGCAACTGTGTAGAGGCTTCGGACCTCTTCCGCACTGCACTTATCAGTTCATTCTTACTGTCTTGGGTCTTTTGCTTTTTCTGTGGTCTTGGCTTGTTCCTGACGTAAATAGACAGATCCCTGTTACGACTATCTACCCCTACAACCGAAACATTGGTCAAAAATGAAAACTCTTCAAATTGGTAAACCAGATTAGTCCCAACCATGATTTGCATTCCTTGCAGGTCCGGCTTCTTGGTACCCGTAAGTTGCAAGAATTTGTTTGCTGCCTCTTTGTACTGTTCATTGGATTGGAGTACGACTACCCACTGATTGCAAACGGGAACGTCGCTGAAACTTTGCTCCACCAATTTTGTACGTAAATTGGCAAGCAGGTTGTCGTTTCGGCCAAGTACCCCTAAGTTTAGACTGAGATGTACGCACTGCAGGTCTTCGTTGAAGTACAGTGCACAGTCTGTTGTTGTAGTGGTGCTCATCTCTGTTTGTGACTGTCCTTGTTTTGTTTCCTCGTGTTTTCATACACAGGCTGGCTAAAGCCTGTACCCCCTCTCACTCGCGGGCCGTTTTCTTTTTTGTTTTTTTTGGGGGGAGGGGGGGGAAAGTCCAGGACTTGAAAGGAGGGAGGGGTGGAGACAGAGGGAGTTTTTGGCAAGAAGATTCCCTTCCCCCTCTGTCTCCTTTGTTGTCCCTTTTCGTCTGCCCCTACTCCCTCCCCCACCTTTTTTTGGTCTGCGCGTTCGCGCTCCCCCCCCCCCCCCTTTCCTTTCCGCCTGTTCTTGTACAGGGGGGCAGAGCGAACGACAGAAAAGAGCCCCTGCCGCGCCTGGCCTTCCTTTTTTTTCTCTCCCGCAGCCCAGAAAAAAAGAGCGGGGGAGAAAAGAACCGCCGAGAAGATTTGCTAAAGCCAACAAAAAAAAAGGTCAAAAAGAAAGCATGAACAGCGACGACCACGACCTGTATTTCCGGTTCACAACCAACAGGGGCGAACGCGCGTTGGAAAGACAGATCTATGACGAATTCAGTCTGCTGCCGCGGGCTGGGGAGGGTAGGGACACGATCAATAGGACCGTCCCCGAGCACGTGCGCAAGGATGTGCGGGGGTTGGCGCCCGCGCCTGTGCCTAGCCTAGACTTTAGCGGCTGGTTTGAGGGAGAGCCGCGCCTGCGAGACGCCAGGTTTGGCTTTACGGCCAAACGCCATGATTATCTCGGCAAGAGAAATGGGCTGGGCCCTATCATGAAGCCCCCCATCAACACCGAGGTTTTCATCGCGAAGGATGACCCGCGCTTTCGCCGCCAGAACGTGTTGCAAGAGGTGCAGATCGACAGCACCTTTTACGGGATGGGGCTGGACGCGGCCGATGTGTTGTCTGCCGTGTCCGGGCGCGTGCTGTGCTTTGTGACGAACCCGTCTTTTGTTAATTATCTGTCCAAGTACGAACCGCTGTCAACGGAGAGGCCCCCCAACGGCGCGTTCAGGTGTTTAGTCAACTTGTTCCGCGCTAATTACGTGCTCAGACAGGCGAGGGATGGCGCGGCCAAGCAGCTCGAACGCGACCGGGCCGCCTCTATTCTCACTCATCTGGCACCGTGCGGCGTGCTGGACCAGATGCAGAGCACGGGGAATAGCGTTCGGAGCTACATCCCGGCCATGACCGGCAGCGTGCTCCGCCGCGGCCCCGTGTACTACACTGGCACAGATTCTGGCCTGATTAATATCTGGGCCCTGCCGTCGTTCAAGAAGGCCAGGCCCGACGAGGACGGCTCCCACCTGCGCTGGCCGCCCGGGGGATCAGTAGGCATGGTAAGGGAGGGCCTGAGCTTCGGCCCGAAACAGTTGTCGCCCGAGGTCACACTGCACTTGTGGTTGGTGCTAGAGCCGGTACTGTACAAGGACAACAAAACCCCTACCAGACAGCACATCGTGTGGCGTTTCAGACCGTTGGTGACCAGGACGGACGAACCGTTGCCCGCCTGGCAATGTACGGGCACACTTTTGGGGTACGACTGGTACGGCGCCTCGATTTATGTAGGGCAGGTTCTGGCGGATAATGACGAGCGCAACTACAAGGGCGAATTATCCCGCGCGCTGGAAGAAATCCAAAGACTGCTGTATGGAGGGGGACATCTCGACTCGCTGCCACCCACTGACCTGCGGCACCTGCCGTCACTCTCGCACGTGCACATACAACCCTACGTCACGCTGTATTAGTGGCTCAAAAAAAACCCAGCACTGCTCTCTGCGGACTTCAGACGGTTTTATTATTAGTATTTATTAAAAAGGATTTTCTCTCAGAACTTTTTACAGCAGGCAAGTAACGTTGAAGACAAGTAATTTCTTTGTAGCTGGACAATGCGAACGTCGGCATTGACCCTTAGGAGCGTTGGGGCACACCAATGCGTGGTGTGGCAGTGGAAGGCCCTGTTCCACCCGCATAGGGTCTTCCTGGTTGTCACCGACGTGACATCTGACGGAAGAGATTGTGAAGTTGATCTTTAGATCATGGCAATCGAATAGCTGTTTGAGCAAAGCCACCAAGCTCTGCTGTTTTGTGATCAATTCGAACAGGGAGGACGCGGCCCTAACCCATTTGAGCGAGAGACGTAACAGCTCTTGTCGGCTCTCTTTCGTCGCTCTGAGAGACAAGTCGTCCACTGCGTCGTCGTCCGAATTCTCGTCGTTGTCGCTTAAATTAAAATCTGCCAGGCCGAGCTCTAGACTGAGCTCGGATGGCTCGTTCGGCACACCAATGCGTGGCGTTTGCGTGGGGCCCAGGACGCTCTTGAGAGCCTTGCCCAAAATCTCGGGGAGACCTTTGCTGGGTGGCTCCGCGCCGTTCGAGCCTCCAACCCGGCAGGCGTTGCCGGTAGCAGACAGACAGTCTCCGCACGCCGTCCCCAGCGCGCGCAAGAGGCGGGGACCGAACGATACAAACTTGAATTCCTGTACCTCAAAGTGATAACTCAGTTCTGTAGCTGAGACGCCATGGGCAAACAATAGTTGACGATAAGCGGGCAGTTGCTTAAACAATTGGATTCTGGCAGCCAGGATTTTTTCTGTCAACTCCACGAAATCCGCCAACGGCGAGGCAACCAGGTCCCGCCAACGCAGCCCTACCCTCTTGTGGCACTCTTTATCCTCCGGCGCGATCTTGTCCATTCTTTTTGGAGCAACTGAAATTTTGTTAAGAAAGCCGAGTGCGGCCCCCACACCTCCAACCCCCACTTCATTTGTTGCACCAAAAAATCGGGAGGCTGGAGAGAAGAGGGTGGGGGGGGGGGCCTGCCGCTTTTTTTTCTTCTTTTGGCTGCCAAGCACTCTACAGTGTCCAAAAACAGGCAAGAAAAAAAGAAAGGGGTGTGGGAGGGGGGGGGGGAAGGAGGTGGAATGCTGTAAAAAAGAAAGGAATTAGGAAATTTGCGGGGTGGGCAGAAAAGGAGGATCCAAAAGAGAGGAGGGTGGGGAGCGGATTGATGGCTATCGGGCAAGCTCCCCTTGTCCGATAATGTAGAGAGCTGCTGCACATCGCAAACGTGTTTGTTGGTATATTGAATTGTTTTTCGGAAGAATTGGCACATTTCTGGCTGCTATCTAGACAGTCGCACGGGACAGCGGCATGGCCCTCACGGGAAAAGCAAAACGTTTGAGACCTGACCTCTGGGAGCCGCCTAGCTGGAAAAACGCACCAGCCACAGTTGACGACAGCTACCAGGAACTGCAAAGGCTGGCCACTCAATATCGTGTAGGGCCGGACGACGCTAACATCAACTGCACCAATTTTGCTTGCGGTAAATACAGGTTCCCCGAGGACACTGACTTTTATTTGCGATTGATCGCGTTGCTCATGCGCTGTCAGCAGCCGCGCACGCTGGCACTGGCCGAAATCAGTCACCCACAAACACCACGTTTTTATATCGACCTCGATTTCGAGCTCGAGCACGGTGCCACAGACTGTCCGCCAGAACTTCTACATTCTTCCGGATCGACGCTAGACAAAGATTGCCTAATAGCGTTCGTTCATTCGTGTGTACAAGAGCTTGCAGGTGAGGGGCGAGCGCGGCGGGCACACTTACTGCATGCTGTGGGCCGTTGTGGTCTGAAACACGTGTTCAAACCATCCTTTAGGTTAGTTTACGCAGACCTGACGCTAAGCAAGAGCACAGCTCTCCAGCTACTGCTTGAGGTACAAAACCGTTGCGTACGTAACTACCGTCGCGACAGCCTGCTCGGGAACTCCTTGTACAAAGCCCTCGACAAGGGCGTTTACGACAAAAAAAGGCCGATGCGCCTCCTGTTCTCAGACAAGGCCAAGCGAGAGAAATGCAAGACGTGCCAGGCTTTGTCGAAACAGACAGTGTCGCCATGTTTTACTCGGGGCTGTCGTATTACGTGGGCGGGCAGGCCCCTACTACCGCTTGGTGTACTGGACGGACTAGTCTTGCATAAAAGACAGCTGAGCTGGCCCGACTTCGTGCTTGGCTGCAGCACACATTACGGCTTGGACTTAGCGCGCTGGCAGGACCCGCCAGACATTGCCGCCCGCCTCGGGGCGCTCGCGTCGTGCAGAATGTGGGCCATACCTGGCAGCCCATCCTCCGCGGCACCACTTGACGAGCACGAGCTGTGGTCCAAAGTCTACGTCCGTCACTATCCCACCCAGGCACAAAAACCGCCGCAGGCACGCACATCTTCTTGTCGTGACATGGCAACGTATGTTCGTGTAGCCTGGGGGGACCACTGCCCCCAAATCCGCTGCAGCCAAGCGCTGACAAACGCCGCGCGCTCGCACTTTGACGAGTCTGACGCGCGGCGTTTGTTGCACTGGCTATTGCTGCCCTACCTGGGACGCGACACCGACTCGACTGAACTGCTTGACTGGGCCAAGGCCAAGACGGGCGCGCGCGGGGCGGATGGCGTGGCTACTTGGTTCGGAGTGTCAGGGATTCGTGGTTTGTGCATCTGTCCCTTCAAGTCTACCTCTCAATTGCTCTATACACACCGCAGCAATCCTGTCTCTGTTACGGTTGGTGCCTCGTGCCTTCACTTGCGCTGCCTGGATGACGAGTGCTTGGACATCTCAAAAAGGTTTAGGATTGCTCTCCCTGCGTCGGTGCGCCCGGGGCTCCGTCCCTTACTGACCTAGCCCCAGCGCGAGCCAGGCCTCGGCGCACCACGGCCTCGGGCCCCGTATCCTTGCTGCCCAGCAAGGCTGCGCGGCAGCATTCTCGCTGCAAGTTTAGACAAGTAAGAGCTTCGGCGTCGCTGTAGCCCTCGCGTTGGAAGCACACAAAAAGCTCCCATAGCCCGCCCAGCGGTTTGCCACAGGATACGCACAGGACGGGTGCCAGCGACATATTGCAAAGTCTTTGCAAAAAATGACAATTCAAACAACAAGAGAGGGAAAGAAGCGCGGCAAAAAAAGCCTGGTCACGGCCGAGAGGGGGGGGGGGAGGAAATGTCGGAGAGTCAAGGGAAAAAAAAGGAGGCGGGAAGGCCGGCTCGATTTTCTGTCAATTTTTTTTAATTATCGCCGCAGGGAGGGGGGTGTTGTGAAGAGGTACTTTTTTTTATTGGCAAAGAAAACAAGCCTTAAGCAAACGGAGGGGGGAGGAGGAGAAAAAAAAGTAGACAATGTCGTAGTGGAGAGGGGGGGCGAGGAAGGTGAAAGTGTGTGTGTGGGGGGGGGATGTGATTTCATTGGCTTAAAAGTTACCCCCCGCCCCACCTTCCACATTTGTTTGCCTCCTCTTCGATGTTCTGTGTTTAAATAAAAAATAGGGAACAGTTGCGCTCGTTAATTTTTTTTGCTTGCATTTATTTGCCAGAGCAAAAAAAAACCATGACCGAAGGCTTTGGGGTATCAGCGATGGAGACTACATGGGCACCACAAGCAGCTGTATTTTGCGAAGGAATGCCCTGCGCTGATGACGATGAGAGAATCTGTGCAGGTGATATCATGTACACGTGCGGAAAATCTCGTAGCGATGATCACGACGATATGCTGTACATCTATAAATGGAACAGCCCCACCATGGCCGCCACGAAATCTGGGAACCCAAAGGTTTTGCTAGGCATTACGGACGAGACTCATTCACCCGGCGATGCTCCAAACAAGCTCATTCGTGTACAGGTCGCCGGGCTGGCGCTGCTGCCCTTAGAGCCTAGTGTTGCGTTGGAGAAGTTTTCGTACGGCAAATTTGTGCTGGTGTCGGAAAACGAGACACGGGTAGCAAACAGAGCCCACAAACGCCGCAAATTTCCCGGCCGTAAATTACCGGAACTGCGCGACTGGAGTCCCAATCAGCTTCCCCTGCACCGAATATCAGACGATGAACTTTCAGAGTACCTTAAGAAACTCAGAAGCTATAAGGCGCAGCAGGTCCAGGTGCCCCTTAACGGCAAATTTCAACGTCGGCATGGGAATATGTTTGAAAAATATATAGTAGAGCATGTTGGCCGCTCCGAGTTGCTTTTACACGCACAGGCCTGGACTTTTCTGATAATACAAGAATTGAAAAGACAAACGACTGCGCCAGAAGACAGTGTCTTGTCAATGAACAGGCTCGTGGAGTGGCTGTTCGACGTGTCCAGAAATTGTGTCCACGATCTTCCAACGGGCTTTACCTGCTTGGGACGCGTGCGGGGGCATGTAGAGGACAAACATGCTCTGGTGATAGAACTGACCCGCTCAACCTGAGCAAGAACCCGATCCGGTTGTTGTATTAAGCTTTTTTTCTCTCTCTTAACTCGCAAAATTTTTCTTTATTTTTCCAAATAAAAAAATTTGAATGGGAGATTTATTTTTCTTTCTTTTGTCAGGTTCTTTTTTTTTCTTTGTTTAGATATTGCAGTAGTCCTACGAAAACCCAAACAATTGGCGCAGGATCAAAAGAAGATGCAAGGCGTGGGGTGCGAACAAATAGTACACAAGGCACGCACGGCTGGGTTCGAATGCCCGTTATCGTAGCTGTCCTTGATGCACGTGCGAGACGGACAGATCCAGTTAGGTTCCAGGGGATTGAAATCTGCAAAACCTTGGTCTAGGGCCACAAGCTGCTTTGCGACCTGCACCTTGAGCTCGTTCTGCACGTCGCGGAGTTCTTGGGCTGCGATGAGGTAGCCCCGGGCACGGCAGTGCGCCGCAAAAAGCTCACGGTCCTGCTCAGTAGTTAAAAACACGCGGCCCTGGCCGTCTGCCGAGAGTGTCAGCGGATTCAGGCGACAACGTTCACTGTAGAAATGCGCGTGGTAAATGTCGGGATAGATATCTTCGCCCCGGTGCTGCTCCTTATACTCCTGCTTTTCGATCTCGGTGGGGGCGTAGCCGCAAAGGGCACAGAATTGGCCCGTGCACACCTCACACTTCACCACCAAGCAGTTTGTGTCGCTGACATATCGATCCTTGCCGTCCACCGCCTCTTCGGTCTTGTTGAGGTAGTTATTGAAGTAGCTAGCATTGCAGACTACGCCTCCACTGATGCAAGGGCAACAGAAGGTGTTGGTACGATTAAGAATCTTGGCCACTAACGCAGGCACCGTAATCTGTTCTTCTCGCAACAGGGCTTCCTGCCGTTCGACAAAAGCCAGCGCCAGGGTCCGCAAAGACGGACAACTAACTGCCGGTGGTTCGTAGGCTTGCAGTATTGCACGATCCTCGATAGAGCACGGGGTGGCGCAGCTAACACACGCCGGCAGGCCCTGGCTCCTATTGAAAAGATGTATGGGGCCCTCCCTGTTCCAGATGCAGAGTTTCTGGCGTATGCATTCTACGCAGGCCGGAATTCTGAGTACGCAATCTCCGGCAGAGCAGATGTAGCCTGGCTTTTCTTCATCGTAGCAAATTGCGCAAGTCACGGTGAGGTGTGAAGGCAGCTCAGGGCGGCTGGGTGAGGATTGAGTCGCTTGCGGCCGGGCCTTTGTCATTTTTGGAAGCTTCAGGCGGCCTGCGTGGTCTTTGGGTAAAAGGACGTCCAGCAAAGACCGCGCACTCCGTAGCTCCTGCAGCTCGCCCTCGAAACGTTGGACTACCTTCGCTTTTTCCTGGAGCCTTGCCTTTGCCCTGGCCAGTTGTTTTTCGAGTTTGGTCAGGCTCTTGTCTACACTGGACAGCTGGGCCTTGACCTCTTTTTGGCATTTGTCTAATTCGCCCTGGCGCTGTAGACGCTCCTGCAACTGGCGTTGCAAATCGCTGATTTGGTCCTCAAGCTGGATCTGTTCAGTCTCGTAACGCGCTAGGTTGTCAACTGATTGCGATTTGGCCTGGTTGTTGGCATCAAAGGTGGCCTGAAGTTTTGCTAATGTCAAAGTCTGAGAATCTGCTTCAGTCTTGGCCCTTTTCAGGCCGTACTTGAGCTGTTCCACGAGCAGGCGGCGATAATATCTTGCTTTCTCTGCGCTGTCGTGGACTTTCTGTTTCTTGGGAGGTCGCGCCTGCATATAATAAGAAATCTGCACACACACACACACACACAGAAAAGAAACAAGTACGCAACGATTATACACGAATGTCACGATCACACACGGGAATGTCAAAATCACACAGGAATGTCCTTTTGTTTCTACGTACACAGAAAGAAGACGATGTCTTTAGGCTTACAGAAAATTTTTGTTCACGCGGAACAGGCGATTCTTGGTACACAAACATTCGTCCACAAATACAAAGTAATCAAAGATTTGCAATCGTCTGTGATAAATGAGAAAAATCGATAAAAGAAGTAAAAAGAAATGGTACAGGAAACGGGGAAGGTGGGGTGGGGGCCACAATAGTGAGCACAGGTGGCTGCCGTGAAAAAACAAAAACGGTCCGTACTGTCATTGTGCCGGAAAGCTATTGAGAATCCCAACATTGTGCGCAAGTGGCGCAAGGCCCCCCCCCCCCTCCACACACATATCTGCATCAAGATTTTCTACACCTACCATTTCCGACCTTTTCTTTACACACGCAATTTCGCAAACACACACAATCTCGCACACACACACCATCTCGCACACACAATCTCGCAAACACACACTTTCACACACACACAATCTCGCAAACACACCATCTCGCACACACACACCATCTCGCACACACACACACACAATCTCGCACACACACACAATCTCGCACACACACACACACACAATCTCGCACACACACACAATCTCAATCTCGCAAACACACACTTTCACACACACAATCTCCGCACACACATACAATCTCGCAAACACACACACACACACACACATTTCACAGACACACACTTTCACACACACAATCTCGCAAACACACACACACACATTTCACAGACACACACTTTCACACACACCATCTCGCACACACACACAATCTCGCAAACACACACACACAATCTCGCACACACACACACCATCTCGCACACACACACAATCTCGCAAACACACACACACACACACACACCCATACACACACAATCTCGCAAACACACACACACACACACTTTCACACACACAAAACACCATCCCGCACACAATCCCGCACACACAAACACACCATCCCGCACACGACTTTTGCGTTTATATACATCTGTTCACAAAACACCATCTAAACATACGTTCACCTGACTTTGTGATTAACACCCATAAAACACACACACACACATTTCACAGACACACACTGTCACAGACATACAAACCTTGATAGACACACAAACTTTCACACACACATAAGGCTAGGCACAGACAGCAGAAAGGACGACTTATCACAATACACAAATACAAAAACACACATCGATTTTTTTTACATTGGTGCAGCCGCAACTGTGCACAAGTCCGGGAATCCACAAAATGCTGCAGCCTACTCTCTCTCTCTCTTTTCCTGTTAAACACAGAGATTCCATATTTTGTTGTTGTTAATGCTCCCATTTCTTAGCGATGTCTACGACGTCGAAGCGTACGAAGCCAGCAGAGACCACACAATCTTCTTCCAAGAAGCACCGCGCCTCCGCGCCGGCGGAAGAAGCCAGTGACTGGACGAAACTGCTGAACCAGTGCCTCAAAGAAGAGCAACCCCGCAAGCGTATCAAGTTGTTGGAGCAGTTGCTCGACCGCATCTACCAAGACTTTCTCCGGAGACAGCTTGCTGAGGCCATAACCATACACCTGCCCCAACGCGCAGCCAGTCTCAACGACAGAATCGAGCGTGCTGTCGTCGCTTTCGAGGCCAGGAAGAATAAGCATGCTGGCCATGCCCTGCACGCCTACCTGGAAGGCCTCAAAAAAGAGCTCTCGCCAGGCCCACGGCCTGGACTACTATCCAAGATCACGAAGCGTCTACGCGCGCTCTCAAGCTGCTCGGAAACACAGAAAAATTGCTGCAGCTGTCCGACGCCAGCCTGTTGTTTAAGCTAAAGACAGGAGAGCACCGTTGCTGCGTGGAGCGCACGCGCCAGCTGTTAGAATGGCTCGATAAGCTAATCCGCTGCTACGACGAACTGCTAGAATGGGCTTTCGTCCGCTTCGACGAAGTGGTGACCAGCCCCCTCCGTGACAGCCGCGAGAAACTCGGGTCCTTGCGATTCCTCAGTTATTGGGCCAGCGACGGTGCCGACGAGGAGTCGGACGAAGAGGAGTCGGACGAGGAAGAAGAAGAAATGGCGGCGCCCTCTGTTAGCCCCGCGGAACAGACGAAATGTCCTACACACACGCTAGAACTGCAGGCCAAAACCGAAACGGGACGTTCCGCAAAGCAACGCAAATACTGGGCCGGCGAAGGTGCCTACGAGCAGTCGGACGACGAGGACTCGGACGAGGAAGAAATGGCGGCACCGTTAGTTAGCCCCGTGGAGCCAGCGAAAGCTCTAGAATTGCAAGCAAAAACCGAAACGGTTATTACCCGCGAAAAGCACCGCACAGCCTACGCAGCCCTTATCACCGGTGAATCCAAGTTCGAGGAGCTATCCAAAGAAATTCAGGAGGCCCAGAGCCTCCTCGAGCAGCTGAGGCAGCTGAGCCTAGGCATCATGACCGCGTTTAAGGGGTGTGATATCATCGCCAAAGAATCCAAGAGAATGCTGCGAAGTCTACGTGCTGAATCCGATTTAGGTGGTTTTCAGCCTTGTCCACGAAAGCACTGTGGCGAGATTCGCATCATTGACGACTACGACGGCGAACCGCTCCTGGAGCACTGCCTCTGCGGCGATGGCGAGGATGAGGAGGAGGATTCGAATGCAGACGACGAATAGAGGACAGCGAGATCAAAAAACTAAAGGCGGGAAAAAGGCTGGCTACGTTGTCGCTTTCCCCCTCCCAATTTTTTTGTTGTTGTAATTAAACAATTATTCTTTTACTCGAATTCTTTTTTTGTTTCTGTCGCTTTATTCCAAAGTCAGGCTTCGCGGCAGAAGAAAAAGAAAAATGCTCTTACACAACACTGTTCTGTGATCTAGCTTCCTTGAATTTTTTAAGCACCCAAAAAGCCAGTAACTAAATTAAAGTGAGACTTTGTTTATCAGCTGAAAACGTGACCACACCAATTGAAGGAGCAGGACGACATGCATCAATTGCGTACATTGTGTGAGGACCCTCTTACGTTTGTCACTGTCATCTTCCCTCTTGCAAACGTTATACACAAACCAGATTAAGGCCCGCCTGAGCCCCACCAGCGCAGTTGATACCGCGTAGCACGCGATAGAAAGCCAGCATTGCTGACAAGCGGAGCGTGCGCTGGTAAGGGCCACGCAAGTGACGTACGCCCAGAGCTCGGCTGAACACAATAGGCGGCTAGTCCAGGTCACTGATTGTTCTCCTTTTTCTGCTTGTTCTCCGTGCTTGATCATCATCCTTCTACTATCCCTCCCTCCACTGCTTTGCCTCTCTTTTTTTTCCCGCTTGTTTGTACAGACCACGACCAATTCTCCCTGTCCCCCCCCCTCTGCTGCAACAACAAAAAAAGTCGCTTCCGTCCCCCCCCCCCGCCTCGTTTTTCAGCCCTCGTGGACATTGCCCCCCCCCCCCCTCCCTCTTCGTTGTCTTCTTCTGTCCCGCCGCCCGGTCCCTTTTTTAAGCCACGACCAAAACAAGATATGTCTTTAAAAAAAGAAAGGTTCTTTTGTTGTTCTCTGGTTTAAAAAAAGTTTTCTCTAATTTAGACCAACCAGTTCCCAAAAAAAAGAGAGAGACCAGCACCCAGGCCTTTAGCCAGCCCCATGTTTACGGCGCTAATTTCTGTCAGCGCTTACGACGTGATCGCGGCCAATTGGAAGGCGGCGGCCGTGATTATGGCGGTGGTTCCGACCTTACTACTGATGTGGTTCATAGTGTGCCGACGCCACTCCCACAAATCGCAGCCCGAAATCAGCAGCACGGACGACCTCAGTTGCAGGCCGAGCAAGAGTCATCCTCTGTGGACTAACAAGAACATTCGCTGGAGTAGAATAACGTCTGTCGTCCCCGACACTAACCCCAACAGCTCTCTTGTCTTGCATTTGTACCAGTAGCAACAGTTTCCATTCTCTACGAGATGCAAAAAAATTTTTGTGGCAATTGTTAAAAAAAAGTTACTGTTGCGAAACATGTCGTAGCGCGCGGCCCGCTTCTGTGGCAGAGGCCTGAGGGAAGAAGGTCCACGGCGTGTCAAGCAATGTTTTGAAAGTGCCAACGCAGTGATTGATAGCCTTGCAGGCCCTGTCTAAGCTGGTGGACAGGGTGTCACTCGACGGTTGCGCAGTGTCGTCTTCGCCCAGCCACAGCCTGAGCCAGGAATCGTCGGACAGGCGGCGCGGGAACCATTCGCAGTTGTCCACCATCGTGTGGGAAGGCTGCATGTTCCAATGTTCGGTCGTGTACTGGATCACCGCCGCCAGGGGCGCCTCCTGCTTACAAAAGCCCATCATGCATTTCCGCCACTTGCGATAAAAAATTTCCTCCTCGCTACCAGTAGCTAGACCGCCGGGGGTTAGCCCTATGACCGTGTAGTGCAGCTTCTCCCAGTCGTGCCTTACTTGTCGCAAGCTGTCTGTGCGGCCGATGATCTTGCCCGCAGAAAGCCTGGGGCGCTTAGGTCCGGCCGGCGCCGGCGCCGGGTAGAGCCGCAATTTCCTGTCTTCAAGGCGTAGTTTCTTGGCCTTGTCTTTGAGCAGGGTCACGTACACAAAGGCCACTAACAGCAGTTGCGCTCTAGGGTGGGGCCTCGCGAAAGCCAGCATGAACGGCGACGTGGCGTGCGGTCCAAGGTATGCCAATCGCATTGAACTGTTTGGGTTGGCTTGCTATCAAAGACCAAAGAAAAAAAAACAACAACGCGAAAGCGCAAGAAAAAAAAAGCAAACTATGAGTGCCGGAGTTCAAAAAAAGGCTTCGTACCTGTGGCCGCGTATTTCCCTTGCTTCTCGAATGTATGGTCAGCATCATCCACGTGGAGACGGAAAGTCCGTGGCCAACAGTCCCCCGCCCCCCACCCTCCCTTACGCCTTTCTTCAACCACTAACAAAAAAATCCTAGTTTTTTTTCTGTTACTGTGGGGAGGTTTTCTGACGGGTAAGGCTTTGGGAAGGGGAAGAGGCGGACTTTATTTTTTCTGTGCAACTCTTCGGGCCGCAGGAAGGACAGGACGACGTGGCCTTTTGCCCCCCCCCCCCCCATCCTTGTTCTGGCTTTTTGCTCCCCACCCACCGTCTCTTTTTTCCATTTCCTTCCCCCCCCCCCTCTCTTCTCCCTCTTTCCACCCTCTGTCATTTCCCGCCTTGGTTTTAGATTGGGGAGGGGGGGAGACTGTCGGCCACCCTTTTCAAAAAGCCGCGCAGCCAGCTGCACCAACCAAAAAAAAAGAAAAAAACTGTTACCATGGAGCAGAACGCAGGCTGGTGGGGCCACTCGGCCTGGATCGCAGAGCAGACCCGTGGCACGGGTGCGGGCTGGCAGGCGTGGGCAGCCGCCAGGGGCACGAAGCGATCGGACTTCCCTGATATCAATGGGCTGCGAGATTTTTGGCAGCGTTTTTTGACAGTCACTTGGGCCGCGCCTGATGCACCGCTCTTGGCCGACACAGTCCACCAAGCGGAAATCTCGGCAGAACTGGCGAGGCTGAGCGACCAAGAACTCAAGCGCGGCTTGCGCGCGTGGTTCGCGGCGCCGGCCTCTGCAGCCGCGCTGATAGTGCTCGACCACCGGGAAATGTTCTTGGTGCAGTGCCTGGGGCAGCTGCCGTTCGTCAGGGTCGAAGCGCTGCAGGTGGGCGACATAGCCTTCCGGCGCGGGGACGTCCTTGAGCGGATCTTTGAGCGCAAGCGCGCCGACGACTGCGTGCAGTCCATCAGGTCGGGTCGTTTCCAAAAACAGCGGCTGGCGCTGGCAGAGTGGGCCGGCGCACAGGGGAGGATGGCGGGCTACATACTGGAGAGCCCTGTGTGGCTGCTGCAGAACGACTCGTCCTGCGGCGAATTACTGGAGCCCGTGCGCAGCAGTCTGTCGCGCAATGGCGCGCTTGAGCCCGGCGTCGCCACGATGCTGCGGGCCGCCGAGAGCAGTACGACCATGAGGTACGGCCTGCTGTGGCTGACAACGGCCCACGGGTTCCATTCGGCGCTGCTGCTGCTGAACTTGTTCCGGGTCTGGGTCTGCGCCGAAACTGTCGCGTCGCTGCAGGACGCGATCGTGCAGGAACGCGCAAACACCGTACGGCAGGGGCACGAGACCGAGCGGCTGGGGGTCTACGCGGCCGTGCGCGGGGTGAGTCCCGCGGTGGCCAGGGCTATCTGTGCGCGCTTTCCTACGGTGGCGAGCTTGGTGCAGAACGCCGAGGCGCGTGGGCCGCGCAACGCGCTGCGCGATCTCGCTGACTTGCGAGTTAGGGCTGGTGGGCGCAGGCTGGGCCCCAAGCTCGCGACCAGGCTTTTCTGCCGTTTCGGTGTGTTACCGTGCACCGCCAACGGCCTGCCGTGCCGGTGCTAGTAAAAAAAAGCAATAGATAAAGAGTCAGTCTTTTTTTTCTTTTGGTATATTCTGAGTAAGCCGCTGGGTCTGCCCTCCCTCTTGTTTTTTCTGAATAAGCTGTCGAACAGTCCTAAACACAAATTTTCTGGCCGCTTTTCGCACCCAACGCCAAAGATTTTTTTGCAAAAAATTCCGACCTAAGATGCCACAACTGTCGTGTCTGGCCCCCTGGGGGGGGGCCATGGCATTCCGCCTGCCCCTCGTTGTTGTCTTTTCTCTTTCTCTAATGTCTGCCCCCCCCCCCCAAACCCTCATTCTGTTCACCACCGCTCTCCTTTCTTGTTTGCCTTTTTCTTTTCTGTTTCTTAGGTTTACCAAAAAAAAGCATGGCGTGCCCGCCCATGCTGTCGGACATCGCGCGTTCCACTTTTTGGTACAACGTGGCCGATCCAGCCGCTGTCCTGCGCCTGTTGGGGCGTGGCCACTTACAAGCGCAGGGCAGTTATGGCCTGCTGGCGTTCTTGTCGGAGAGTTGCAACGGCCGTCAAGGCTGCGCGTGCCTGATCTGTGTCCTGGAGCGTAAAGCTCCTTGTTCCTTGAAGAAGCAGCTCGGGTCGTCTCCGGCGGCGGAATGCATTTGCATAGGCTGTCGCGTGTTCCGGCGGAATACGACAAGCGCGGCCTACGCGGAGTATAACAATCGGCGGCGTGTCTTGTTGTTTACACAACGCGGCTTCGAGTCTAGGCCCCATGACGAGGGCCTGTCCATAATCTCGTTCGGGACCCGCAGCGGGTTCGGCTGTGCGGCCGTCGCGCTGAACCTGGGCCTGTGGCAGCGCCAGGCCTTCTACGAACAGCTGTGCGGAAGGGGCAGCTCGGCGAGGGATCGTGCGCTGCTTGCCGAAAGTGCAGCCGCCATGTTCGGTGAGCAGCGCGGGCTTCGGCTTTGTGTCCTAATCTCAGAACCGCTCGGCTCGGACTGCGGTTGTGCGCTGTGTCAGGCGTATCTTGGCCAAGGGCCTATTACCTTGGAGCAGCTGCTGGTCATGCTTGACACACAAAGCCACGAAAGGGAGCGAGAGGAAAAAGAGGAGCTGGAGTTGCACGAAAGAGGGCCCCGCACGCACGCTCTGCAAGTGCTGGCGCGACTGCGCCAGGCCTCAAGCTGCAGCAATCTGTGGCAGATCCGACCGCAGGCCGCAAGCGTCACTGTAAGTGTTGTCGACGACCTGAGCCACTACGGTGCCGAACGTACGGTGCAGTTCTTGACAAACCTGCAACAGTTGGCAGCGAGGGCCCACGCGGCGGACCCTGTGCTAGCGTCGCTGGAAAATGAGATCGGGCCCTCGGTGCCTGACCGACGACGCGGACCGTCGTTCTACCTGTTGTTGTCAGGCGAGAAGCGCGAGCAGGTGTACTGGGCGCTAATAAGTAGGGGTCTAGACGTCTTGAGCGTGGCTACCCTCGATGCAAGCGCGGTCGCAGACTACAGTCTGCGGCGGCGCCCTCGCAGCGGGACGTCGCAACTAGTTGTGCTGGATATGGACCGCGTAGTAGCGGAGCAAAGGGGCGGTGCGTCGTCCGGCCTGGACTTTAGTGTCGAGCCCAGCTTCCTAGTGTTCAAGGGCAGCCGTTTCGTTTGACAGCCTTTTGTTCCAGCCGGCCGAGCCAAAAACAAAGTATCTTTTTTCTTGTGCAAAAAAAAATCAAGGAGCAATAGATTAGTTTCTTGTATAGTAGCAAATTGAAGCTCGGGGAGGGAAACTGTGCCAGGAGCGACACTTTCCTTTTAAATTTTTTGACCCACAGCTTAAAAAAAGGCACACCTTTTTTCAGTACGTTTGGTGCAAAGTTATCTTTTATTAATATGCCGTTGCCACAACCTTTGCAGGTTTTGCTATGCGGGTTGCTCTTGGCACGACCATCCTGGGTTTCACCCGCACGCCCGTTTTCTATCCGGCCGGCGTTTCAGCTGCATGGAGAGCAGTCAAGATTTTAATATGCTGCTCTGACGGCCCCATTAACGAACAGTGCCTTAGACTTCGAGGACTGCCACTGCGCGAGCTAGAAGTCGCCAATTGTTTTCACTCAGGAAAAAATCCCGCCGCGTTGCTGGCGGCAGTTCCCTACAGACTTTGACTATCCAGCGAACCAGCGCATCTTGTGTGCCACTGCCAAAATAAGTGTGTTTTGTGTTGTGTGTGTGTGTGTGTTTGGCCAAATCTTCTCCGATCTCGATATCGGCCGTAATTAAATCAGCTTCGTACCTTAATTGGGAATCTATCTTGAAACATGTTACCGCTACAGGCACCGCCGCTTGTAAAAAAAACAATAGCCCAGAGCTCGTTTTTATGTCTCAGCAAAGGTTTTTTAATTCAAAAGTCAATGGCGGTGTCTTAGCATTTCATCATCCCTCCTACAAATCTGGGAGAAAGAAAAAGGATGAGACGAACGGGGGAGGGGGGGGGGGGAAGGCGCTCGCCAACGCCCCTCTCCCTTTTGTCAACAGTCGTACCAGCAACCACGCAACGGCCCCCCCCCTCCCGAGCGCAAACTTCCTTGTCTTTCTTCTCTCCCTCTGTCTCTTATCTTGCTTTTGTATTTCTGTTTTTTTTTCGCTTCGGCGTAAAAAAAATAAACACAAGAAATTACAGCGAACACAAAAGAAAGAACGAAAAAAAAAGCGAGAGAGGGAGAGAGGAAAAAAAATTATTTCTTTCTTCTCGGCCATAAAAAAAAAAAAACAGGAGAATTCCATGTTGCCGTTGTTGCTGCTGTCGGTCGCCGGTGCCGACACCCTCGGTGGCCAGCCTAGCACGGTCTCGTGGAGACTAGAACTAGATCTGACGACCGCATATCCCCGCTGGTCCGATGACTTCGCAGCCGTGCCCTTGCTGTCCAACAACCACTGTCGCCAGTGGGCAAATGCCGGCCGAATTGTGGCCTTGTGGTGGTGCTCGCCCAACCCGCGCGCCTTGTACGGAGACAGCTGTCCCGTGCCCAAGACCACGCTCGAGGCGTACACACTGCTGTGCTCGCCGCTCGACCTGCGGCAGGTCCAAGCCGCCGCGGACAGCATAGTCGGACTGCGGCTCGGGCCCTCAAATGTCGGGCGCACAGCGGCGTGTTGTCCGAAGAAGACATCACGGTGTGGTGGAGCGAGGTCGGCCCCGAACGACTCGAGCAGCTGTTCCAAGGCGCGCCCGAAGATCTGTTGGCGCTGCCCTCGTGGGCCATTGCAGCCGTCACTCAAGAAACAACCGCTAACGCGACCTTTTACAAATGGCAGGCCGTAGTGTGCGGGCCGGAAGCAACGCCTGTGAGCGCGCCGGCAGGCTTGCCTGCGTGGCGCTATTGTTGCAGTGTGGTGGGCAACCTACGGGACAGTTCTACTTTGGACGCCAAGTATGAGGACGCCTGCACTGACGTACCCCGGCGGCTACTAACGCCCGGCGCGGACCCTCAGCCCGCGGAGCCGTGCGGTTCCGAGCAGACAGTCGTTTTGTGCGACAGCAAACATCACAGGCTCGCCTGGAATACGACACGGCCCCTACCGCTCAGGCGTTGCACTGTGTTCTGTCGCTGGCCCTGCCGGGGCGAGCTGCCCGCTGCCAGCGGCTGCGACAGCGCGCCGGTGTGGCAGGAGCCACGTACCGGCTGTACGGATAGCGGCCAGCTGCGGCTGCGCGCGTGCGATCGCAGCCTGCTGAACGAGGCGCACACGCCATGTCGTAGGGGCGAGCTGGCGCTCGCACGGGCGGGCGCCACTGACTCTGACTTTTGCGTCGTGGGAAGCCTGGGCTGCACGTATTTCGGTTGCCGTTGCTGGGCCTGCGCCGGCGGTGCCGCGGGCTGCTGCGCCGCACACCCGTTCTGCCATGGCCACGGGCACCTGTGCGAGCGCGGGTGGACTGGAGCGGGCGAGCGGCCGCACGCAGTGTGCCAGTGCGACGACGGCTACGTGGGCGAGCGCTGCGAGGAGCGATTGTCGGAGCTGGTGTGCCACCTGTCGGCGCGAACGCGCGCGCTGCACGCCCAGCCAGTGGACGTGAGGCCCTCACCGTCGCGCACACCGTCGCGCACGCCGTCGCCGCGCACGCCGTCGCGCACGGCGTCCGCGACCGTGAGCGGGACACCCTCGGTCACGGTGACCCCGACGCGGTCCGCCTCGCCCGGCCTGCTGCTGCGCGACGTGGGGTACAATCTCTGCCTGTGTGCGGGGACCTCGACTTGGGAACTGTGTCCGACGACGCTCGAGAAATACTGGCTGTGTGCAGTGGCTTTGGAGGATTCGCTGCTTAAGAGGAACGCAGACCCCACGACGCCCCTGTTCATGCAGTCTACGGCCTACACCACCACGCCTTCGACTTGGTTCAATGGTCGGACCTACACCTTGTGCGATATTTCGTACGCGACATTGCTGTGGGATGCGCTGTCGCCCAACGGACCGGACGCGCGTCATGTCTGGCTCTGGGAATTCTCTCAGAGAGACCTACCCGGCACCAACTACAAGCTTGTACAGACCTGCGACTGCTATCAGCAGGTCCAGTGGTGCATCCACTCCACCTCAACCGGAACGGCCGGCGAATCGCTCAAGTACGGACCCACCGGGAGCGCCGACGGAAATTGCGCCGCCCTGCAGGCACGTACAGTGGCGCTGGGCGGCTCGCGCACGGGGTCCCCTACCGCCACGCAAAGTCCGTCGAGCTCGCGCTCGCCTGCACCGGTGTCCGCCCTAATGTACCAGGACACCCAAACAGGGCTGTGCTTGTGCGCCTCGAGTCTGCTATGGGAACCTTGCCCGACGACCGTGGCGGGGATGCGCAACTGCGCGGTTTACTCTACTGGAACGCAGTTGTGCGCTCCCGCCAACGAGTCTAGATCAGTTGCACGGAATTGTCTGTAATTTTCAAGGGAGTATGACATCTACCGCGGAATTTACACTTGTAGCCAGCGTGAGCTCTCCTGGCAGAGCTGTACTTCTCCCACCCCGCCCGATGCCTTGCGCGATTATTCCTTACTTGAGCAGAATTTGGGTTTCTATTGCTATTGCCACCCTTACTACTGTACCTCTAGCTTTTTGGCACTGCAGTCTTCGTCGGTGTACAGTGGCTTACGATTTAGCTCGTCGACAGTCGCACGCGCGCGGCTGGTCGAGGTGCCGGTGCCGCTGACACTCAGCGAAACCTCGACTAACACCGCTACCCACACCCGGAGCCCCACGAGGACGCTTACGTCGTCCGTCACACCGTCCATCACGCTCATGCTGGGTGCGGTAGTCGTGCGTGGCGGCGGCAATTGTCTTCATTTGTCCAATCTCCTGTGGGGCGGCTGTGGCACCTTGCCGTCGGAGCAGCAGGACATGGCGGTCACGCTAAACTGCTCCCGTGTGCAGTGGCCGTCCTGCGGCTCTTATCGCCTGGCCTACGCGTTGGCCGCGGATTCGGCGTTCGGTTGCGATTTGCTGCCGTCGTCGGCGCTGACGCAGAACTTCTCCCTCGCGGTTGTGCCGCTGGACCACGGGGACGGGCTGCAGCAGGTCACGGCGACCGAAGTGCGGCCCGGTGCCTTCTGGCTGCGGCTCACTGGCTGCGGGCTAAACCACGTGCTGCGGCCGCGCGTGGGCTGGGTGCCCGCCAACCTGTGCGGCGGCGAAGAGTGCCTCGTGACGCTGACACCGCCGGGCGCGACGGTGACACCGTCGGGCACTGCCAGCGCCTCGGTCACGCCGTCCGTGACGCCCAGCCGCAGCCCCCCGCCAGCCTATGTGCTGCTGGACCGCCTCGGTTACTGCCTGAGCCAGTCTTCGCAGACGGTCCAGTACGTAGACTGCGGCGGCGGGCTAACCGCCGGTCCTAACGAGATCTGGTACCATTACACCGATTTCTCTTGACATTTCTCTGACTGCTGGTCGACCCGGGCCGCATTCGGCGGTTGTCTAACGTGCAGTAATTGTCAAGATGCGACGACGCAGGTAGAGAGGCAGGCGCTGTTCGTGACGACTGGCGCCCCGTGCAACCTCTACGACTATGGGTACACTTTTAGCGGCGGGCTGCAGCTGGACCAGGGCCGCTTGCGGCTGACACGGCCGTGCGGCGCGGGCTTTGATCTGTGGTTACAGCGCGACCTCACGTGGGCGCGCGCCCCCGAGTATGCACTGCAGCTAACGGTAGCCCCCTTCCCCGTGGTTTCGGCCATTGGCGCCCCGTCGTCAACAGCGGCAGTCGATGTTTCTTATAATGCCATGCTCAAGTACGGCCCTAATTGCTTGCGCGCGACAGTCGGCAGCACGTTTGACGTCAGAATGCAGTTTTGTCCTTCGATCGTTGACACGGATGCAAACAAGGATCCCTTCCTCTTCTCCAGCGCGGGTAACGCTGGCGTATTCTGGAGCGGCGCAGGCGCCAGCTCCGACTATCTGAGGTATCAGTTGCGGCCCCGGAGCGGTCTCTGCGATGAGAGCTATGACTCGGTTATGGCACTAGATTTTACAGAGCGTTTCTCGCCGCTAAGTGCAAGGCTAATCGTTGAATCTAACGGGTTGATGTCGTGCGTTCAGCCGGGACAGAACAAGTACCCTGCCTTGGTTTACGAGTATGGTTCTGATCCTTATGATCTCGCGTCGAGGAGGTACGTCCTCTTGGAGATTCCGTTCGATGGCTTTCCTCCGGAGAGTTTGCATTTCCCGGTTGTATTTGCGCCGTTTGATTCGAGGGCCCTGCCGGCACGGTCCACTTCGATCACTGCGTCGGTGACACCGTCCAATACCTTGTCCGCGTCGATCACTGCGTCGCGCACGCCGTCCGCGTCGGTGAACCCGCGGCCACTAGCGTACGAGACGACGCAGGGCTACGTCAATCTGGTCGTGTCCCGGCTGCTGGCAGGCGGCGAGGAGCTGCTGTGGCTCGGCCCGACGGGCCGCGTGGCCACGACGCTGGCGTCCGTGGCATTGGACCCGCGGGGTGGGTTGGACCCAAGCAGCCGCCAGGCGCAGTGGTGTGCAGTGTCGCCAGACGCGGAACGCCTCCGGTACTCAATCACCTTTGTCAGCTACGGGGTTGGCAACAACAAGTGGTACGGCAACGGCTCACAACCACACCGACTAACAGCTCGAGCGAGTGGTTCGAGCTACTGGTGTCGCAGCCCGCTGGCTCGCGCAACGTGTCGGCCATGTTTGGCGGCCCGCTGTACCAGCTGAGGATCTCGAATGTCTGCGTAGGCGTTGATCAGTCTGGCGCGGTCGCGGCGCTGCCGTGCGGCACTAGCGGGACCGCGCTTTACTTGCTGACACAGAACCCCACGCCGTCCGTCACGCCCACAATTTCAGTCACGCCGTCCACGACGCCATCGAATTTGCCGTCGCCGTCCGCGACGCCAACTAGGTCAATCACGCCGTCCGCGACGCCAACTAGATCAGTCACGCCGTCCGTGACGTCGTCGGTGTCGATTACGGCTTCCCGGTCGCTCACGCCCTCGATCACGCCTTCGATTACGTCGTCAATTTCAATTACGGCTTCCCCGTCGCCTACGATATCGGTCACGCCCTCCGTATCGGTCAGTCCCAGGAACCCGATCAGGCGTTTAAAGTGTTCCACTGAGCCTGTGTACAAGGATTACTGTCTAGCAGTGATTGAGGGCTCGGGGCAGACATTTCTGACACTTGCCGCTTGCTACCACTACTCTGCCGATCGCTCCACAGGATTTGTAGTTGGGTATGGACCCCTGCCCCAACCCGTCTACTGGGCGGCGAATATGTCTTGGTGCCTCAGATCCGATGGGACCAAGGGTATCCTGAGCGACAGTGGCGTCTGCGATTTACGAATACTAGCTACTACTGAGATACAATATCTACCCTCCAATCCCCCGAACAGACTACTCTGCAACGCTGGAGGTACCAAAATGCTCTGGCTGAGCACTATGAATACTGAATCCTTTCTGCCTTGATGGACCTCTCGTCAAGGCTAAGGGAAGGAGGAGCGTTCGGGTAAAATATTCAATTTGTTGGGGAGGGGAGGGGCTTTCTGCCTTTTTTTTCTGTTATTTAACTCGTACGGTCCCAACTTCTTTTTGACAGAAAACCAACGATGGAGAAGGAGAGGAAGGAAAGAGGGAGAAATGGGGAGGGGGGGGGGGTAGTGGGACTGTCGCACAAATGCGAGAGCTTTGGAGCAAATGGGGGGGGGAGGGGGATACGTAAGATAGAGAGACTGTCTCCCTCCACTCGTGCCTGACTGTCGCGCGACTCTGTTTTTCGAGGGCTAAAATGTCGTCTTGATTTGTTTTGCAACGTCTTAGAAGAGAAAAAAAACAAGCGCACGATCTAAATAAAAATCAAATTCATCGTGTGTCACACACAGGAAGATGAAAATTTGGAGGGGAGGGGGGGGGGGCCACGCACAACAGTACCGCGAAAGAGTAGGTGGGGGGGGGCCACGTTAATCGGCAAAGCAAACAAAAAAAAGAGAGAGAAACGTGAGAGAGAGGCTGGTTTCTTTCTTAAAAAGGAAAACTTATTTCTTCCAAACGTTTTTCTGCTTTGGCTAAAATCATGGCCGAAGACTTGACGCCGTTCAGCCTTGCACTGCTTAAAACGTACACAGAACATCGACATTTGCGCGATAGAAAATGCACGAGTTCAGACACCTACAAGATGCTTCAATTGGACCCAAAGACAGATAAAGCTAGTAGAGAAACAACTGTAACTGGTTGCAAAAGCTGTGCCGCTGACAACATGTGCAAAAACTATTACGTCAGGTTCCGCGCGAAAGTGTATATACATCTTCCTACAAACAACGCAATGCGAGCCAAGTACCAGGCCGAGGTTGCGTGGGTACAGAACCCGAACAAACGTTGTGTGATTGCTGTCAGAGCAACGAAACAAGGAGTCTCGCCTCAATTACAGCTGATTTTTTTTGGTGGCCAATCTCAACAGAACGACGACACACGCGCGTTTGTTCAGGAGCTGCGGCGTTGGCCGGGCCAGCTGCTGTGGAAGGATCTTGACGGGTATTGTAAGTACGGCTGGTATTTCTGGAACAGCTGGGGTGCTCATGGCATCGTCTGGAACCCGAGTTTGCTTACAGAGTACACGCGGCCTCACAATTGCCACGGGAAAATTGCGGCGGCTCGTCCTACTAAAAAGCCGAATGCAGGCTCACGTACATGCCACCTCAACATCAAGCCAGTAAAACTACTGAGCCCTTGTCGTCTATCTCTACCTAGCAACGGAGACAGTGCGTACGTAGCTGCTAGTGTTTGTGTCGAAGACGGCGAGGTCAAGCTTGTCTGCCAGGAGGAAAAGCGCCACGACCAAACAAAATTTGTGTGTACAGATTTGGAAGCTACCAAACTCTTTCAGGTTGGTGCCCTGGAGCTATCCGCGCACGAAAGGGGCTGTGCCAGAATGTTTGAACTCTGGGACTCCTGGCCCAAAAAGCTAGAACCCCTGGGTGCCTGCCCGCGCGAGTTCGAAGCTGCACTCAGCTTGTTTTTGACACACGAGAAAACCGCAAGTTGCGACCTCCGCTGTGCGAACCACGTGATTGTGAGCTTGCCTCCCAGGCTAGCACAGATCGAGCTCAAGGCGTATCGTAAACCAGACAAGACCGCGGCGCTGCAGATCACGATCGACCAAAAGGTCACGGTAGACGTTTATGAATTTTTGCAAAGCGAGGGCAGCGTTGATCAGGGCCCTTACTGGAGGCGGTACATCGAATTGGCCTTGACGTACGACTCTAACGATTGGCTGGGCTTTCTTCAGATTTGTCCGTGCGCGCAAGCACTGATCCAGAAATTCGAGTCGCTGGTCCTCGTCCAACAACAGCAGCAGTCGACGACCAACCTAAACAATTATATACACAAGTACGGACTGGCACAGCCACTCGACGAACTGGTACAGCCAGATGAAAGTTGGTCCCCAATTGAAGTCCAGGATCGTGAAGACGTGCCAGTGTTTAGCTCCAAACTGTTAACCGCGTACCAAGAGCACAAACACCTGGGACAACCGGTCTGCACAGAACTTGAGCAAACAGAGCATACCCTGCGTACGATTACAGCGGCTGGCAACGTAAGGTCGACACAATTTCGATGCTGCCAGCAATGCGCGGCGGAGCTAAAGTGCGGCGGATTGTCGGCCGAGTTTGGGCCACAGTTTGTATTCAATCAAGGCGGGCGCCAATACAACGTCGGGGGCGTGGTGGTTGCGGACAACCGGTGTTATCTCGTTGCCGCAGAGGCACAGGAAAAAAAACCTTTGACGGTAGCGCTAAAGGAAAAGGTCACAGACAATCCACGTTGGTTACAAGGGGTGTTGCGTACCATCAGAAAAACGTCTGCCGCGCGGCTGTGGCAAGATATGCACTTTTACTGTTCGGTGGCCTATGACTTCTGGAGTTCCTGGGGTATCCCATCCCCACCTTGGCAGCAATCTTTGCTTGACGAATATGCCATGCACGTACACCGCGCAGCAACCAACGAATCTGATGAACAGAAGCTCTGTAGACAATTGGTGGCAGTGGTAGCTGAGCGCAGCCTGAGGCTACGAGTGCAGCCCGGCGTCGGCGCGGCGGAGTTGGTTACGGTCGTCGGCGCCAAACTGGTTTTGGACAGAGAATGCTACGACATCGAGTTCGCCGGCCAACGCGACGGCGGTCCTGACGCGCCCCTGTTAAGATTCCGCCGCAAACATTTGTCTCCTGTGCAGCTGGCGGAGCTGGTGGCAGCTGAGCTCTTTTTCAATTCGATGGATTATTACTGCCAACAGGGCTCTCTGTTCTGGAATGCCTGGCGTTACAGGCCAGAGCGCCTCCGGGGCCCTGCCTACAACAAATTCCACGCGCGCTTGAAAGACTTTATACGACAGCACTTCTGCGGTAAGATGGGCTGCAGGCACAAGACAATCGTCGCGACCCCCTACGACAGTAACAAGCCGGTTACTGTCAAGCAGACGACGGCAGAGCTCGCGGTCTCGTCCAGACAGAAAAAACCTCATATCCAACTCGCAGCAATGACGGAACAGGCGTTTCCTACGTTATGGATCACGCTCGAAGATCAGAAAATGAGTCTGGAGCAGTTTCTGCTGATCGAAGAGCACTGGAGGCTCTATATCAATATTTCGAAACGATTCAATGACGGCGCTTGGATGCGCATCGACACTATTTGCGAACGGGGCCTGGATGTCGTCAGAAGCCTGGAAAGCCTGATTAAACAGGTAAGGGATTTACCGTACCGGCAAGTACTAGATTTCGCAATGAATTCAGGGGGTGCTCAGCCCCGGGAAGAAGATCTCGACTTTGACTACGGCTGGCGCGGCCTCAGTTAACAAAAAGAAAGAGCTTTTTGAAAATAAATTGGGGGGGGGGGGCGGTGGGTTTTTAGTATTATTAAAACGGAATCGAGATTTTGTACAAAACTGACTACGTTTGGGCCTGGTACAGAACACAAGATCCATCTCTGCCAGCCCTACGGATTCGTTTTTTTTGTGTGTGTCTAGCTTTACAGTCTGTCTCTCACTGTCAGAAGGACGCCCGGCGATCCTTCACGTTGACGGGTGCGTGGCGTACCGGGAGAGGAGGATCGTCGTGCGGCCTCGCTGCACGTCGCGTTACAGTCGCGAAGTCTGGGTCGGCGCGGGCCCATTCCCGCGTAATCCACTGCTGCACTCTGAGCTCCCCATGCTCGTATTCATAGGCACGACACACAAACTCCAACGCCTGCACACGGGTGTACAGTGCCTCTCGAAAAACCGGAAATTGCACGTACTGGCGTTCGGCCACCTCTAGCGAATGCTGCTCGCACCAGGCGAAGGTCTCGCGCATGGATTGCGTGTTTAAGACGTACGGCAGCCGCGCGCTGAGCTCGGGTGAGGCTACTATCTGTGCTAAGAACGTTTCGTTGAGCTTGCGCAAATGGAAGGCACGCAATGTGGCCGCACGCGCGCCGCAATGCGCACTCAGCACCCGCACTAGCCACGCGTCAAACCGCGGGGGCGACACGGTCGGCGTCTCGTCGTGCGGTAGCCGCGCGCAAAAAGACAGCCCGACAGTAGGCGTCGGCTCGGGGTCAGCGCCGAGTGGATAGCGGTCGCAAAAAACAAAGTCCGACGCCCCGAGCGCCTGGCCCCACCACCGCCACTCGTCCAGCGCCCTGACCAACAGCGGTACTACAGAATTGTCCACTGTTAATTGTTGTTGCGGGAGCGGCAGGCGGTAGAAACGCCTGTAGTAGTAGAGTGACGTCTTGTGCCTGCTCGCCGGCTCGAGCGGGTCGCTGAGGTCGAGCCACCACCTGCTGCGCGACCTGCGCAGCGACGCGCCAAACCGCAGGCGCCGCACGATCTCGGCGCGCGGCTGTGGGCTGAGGGACGCAAAGCAAAGCAGCACCAGATCGCGCAGCGCTTCATAGCGCTCGCGGCCCAGCGCCGACGCGGCTAGGCCCCTGACAATCTCGGAGCAGGGCGCCCGGGCGCCGTACTTGGTGACGAACCTGCCGCCCGCAACGGTCCGCGCCGCGATGAGGTCCCAGAACGTCAGCTGAAGGTTTTGTTCTTTCGGGTGGTACGCCAGTTGGGCCCTGGACAGCAGGCGCAGCAGCCGCAGGACGGGCGTGAAGATGGCCAGGCAAACGGCGCGCAGGTCCACCGCGCGCCGTCCGTGCGGCAGCGCAGCATACACGACGATGGGCCTGAGGTAGGAAACGGCCAGGTGGCAGCCTTCCCAACTAACCCCACATTTTGTTTGCAATTGTTGGACCCAATTTCGCAACAGCCGCCGCAGCGTCGTGCGCCAGAGGCCTGACTCCGTTTCAAAGAAGAGCTGTTGTAGCCGGCGGCGGCGGGCAAAAGTCAGGAAATGTCTTGCCGCCTCGCAGGAGCATTCGGCCGAGCGCTTGGAACGCACCGGGCCCCAGCGCTCCGCATAAAAAGGCCTGGTCGTCACAAACCGGACGAACCGCGCAAACTTGTCCCGGTCATGAAGAACCGCCGGGGTGGCTCGCTGCTGCCCGCTAGCACGGGTGTGCCGGGATACAAGAAGGGGCGGGTAGACGTGGGTGTCTGGGAGGGGCCGCGGCCCGCGTACCCGCTGCTGCTGTCCAGCGCCAGCTCCAGCGGACCCTCGGTCGTTGAACCTTCGCCAGATGAGCTCGAGGCCGAGGAGCAGCTGGCGCGCGAGTGCGGCTAGCTCTCGGCCGGGCACAGGGAGGGAGAGCGGTGGATAGGAAGGCTGTGGAGCAGAGGTTGGCCTTTATTAAAAAGCAACACAGGCCGATGGCCAAAGAGAGGGGGATGAGCGTGCCCCGGAAGCCCCGGGTCGGGAGCCGGCCGGGTGAGCGTGCGGGGTGCCGGGGGCAAGAGTAACGGTAACTCCGGGGGGTAGGAGAGAGGGGGCTGCCCTCTGTCCCGGCGGGGTCCCCGGCGGGGTCCCCGGTGGGGGTCCGCCGGCGGGGGCTCCCAATCTCGGGGCCTGGCTAGAAGCCAGCGTCTCCCTTGCGCGCTCTGGCACTGGCCGTGTGACGACGACGAGGCCCGCTGTTGCACGCTGTTGTTCCGTGCGCTGCCCGGGCCCTCCCGGCGCGCAACCGGTGCAGGCCAGAAGCATTTGCTGGGTAGTTGGTTGGCCGGCGCGGTTTTTAATTAATGAAGGCTAACTCTCGGCTGCGCACCAGACAGGCGCGCGGAACGGGGGGGAGGGCCAGCGACCTCTGGCCTCCCTACCCGGTGACTCCCGGGCTTGGCGGCTGGGCCGAAAGCCCAGACCAGCGTGTCCATAGTATTATACGTCGTCGTCGTCAGTATCGCTCATAGGCTCCTCTGGGTTCCTCTCCGCCTTGCCTCTTGGTTTGCGTTCGGTGCGCTGAGCGCGTTGCTTGCCAGGACGAACGTTCGAGGAAGAAGAGGCGCTGGAGGAGGAACTGCCGCGTGCAGCACCCTGTTGTAGCCCGCTGGGAGTGCTCGAGGAAGAAGCACCATGGAACCTGACGGGCGCGCCGGATGAAGAGGAAGCGCTGGACGAAGAAGAAGCTGCCCCGCCCCTGGCACTAGAGGAAGAAGAAGCTGCCCCGCCCCTGGCACTAGAGGAAGACGAAGACGACGCCCCGGTCGTATCCTCCCAGGGGGCTTGACCTTCCTCGTACCCGTGCTCCACGAGGTCGCCAAAGACCTGATGCATGTCACAATCGAACCGGGGGTCGACCTCTGCAATGCCCAGAGCTTCCCTCATCTGCAGCACGGTCTTCCCTGCACACCGGCACACGTACGGCGAAAAACATCGGTCACTGCACGAGACAACCACCAGGTCCCAAGGGGGTCCCAAGGGGGTCCCGAGTAGAAGAGAGGGGGCGGCGTCCCTCCACACAGGCCTAGGCCGCGGGGGGACGGAAGGGTTGCGCGGCGGCTACAAGGGTGACAAGAACAGGGGGGGAGAGGGGAGACCCACGAGCAAGCTCGCCAGGGCGGCGGAGAGTAGATCTTGTAACACGTCTAGGCCCAGGTAGTTAACGCTCTGCCAAGCCAAAACACGGAAGCTCAAGAGGGCTAAGCACATACACTGGCAGGCCCGCCCCTTCTCCCCCTTTTGTACGGGTTGTGTCTGCGCGTGGCAGGCGAGGCTCCGGCACAGCACCACCGCTCGCTCGCCCTCTCTGTCTCGGTCTCTCTCCCTGGGGGGGGGGGGGGGGGGGTTGTACCTCCATCGCCTTGTACAGCCTCTGCACGTCGCCAACTGGTAGCTCACCCGGGGTCTTGCCTACAAAGTGCCAACGCCGCAGGAATTTATAGTCGACGTCATCCAGTATATCCTTCAAATTGTTGTTCGGCAACGGTTGCGGAATCCGAGGCGCCCCGGGCCCCTTGCCCTCCTCCCGTCGCTTCCTCCTGTCCTCGGCATCGCGGTGGAAGATATACTCGACAGCCATCCCGAAATGATCGGGGCCTATATCTTTTAGGACCACGAAGCTATCCGGGCCCAGGTCACGTACGACCCCTTGACCGCCGCCTCGTATGGCGTTGGTGACTTTCTTGATTTCACGCAACCCCTGCCGGGGGTGCTCCATCGCATTCTCAGCTGGTCTGTCCCAGACAGTATCTCGGTACGGCGGCGACGAAGAACTCGACGACGACGAAGAACTCGACGATGACGCAGTAGCCGGCGACGACGAAGAACTCGACGATGACGCAGCAGCCGGCGACGGCGAAGAACCCGACGACGCAGCAGTCGACGACGACGAAGCGGCGCTTGCCCGTGTCGCTGAACGCGACTTGGTTTCTTCGTTGTTCAAGGCTTTCCACCACTTCTCGGCGGTGTCCTTGATGAAATCCCAGAGCCTTAGCTTACGCCGCGCTGTTTCTCTGTCTGCCTCTTTTTCTGCATTGTTCTCCACGTATTTCAGAACCGCGCGATCGCGGTTGGACCCTGCCGCACGTAGCGCCAGGATCCCCTCGAATGGTACCCGGCAAGTGGAGCACCTGGTTTGTCTCTCCCGGGAGACATCTCTCATAGCTACGTCTTTTCGTATGCCGAGGCACTCTGGGCATTTTTGGCCAGGCCTTGTAGCCTCTTTACCTCCTCCTCGTCCTCGTCCTCGGCCGCCTTATAGATTTTGTCGGAATCTGGTAGGCACGTGTTCGTCGCTCCCTCGCTCGCTAACGCAAGTGCTGTTGCGAACTCAGCCCGTAGTCTTACGCAATCATCGCAATCGTTGCTCTTCCTTTCGAAGCCCATCTCTACCTCCGCCACCATGGCGCTCACTGTGTTAGTCATGAAATGGCATAAGACTCTACTATAAAACAAGAACAGGAATGGAACAATCTGCCTGAGTTTCCCGCCCGCTGCAAACCCTACTTCTAGGCTGTCACCATCACCCTCCTCGAAGGTGGGCGCCAGGATGTCAGCAGGGGCTTCCTCGTCGAGGACGTCGTCGTCGCTGAGGCTACCCTCCGCTTCATTTGCGATGGTTTTGGCTTTCTTGTTCAAGTACCCCTTCTTCTCTTCATCCGCTGGCCTCTTCCCCCCTGCCCCTCCTTTCTTGCTCATGACAGGTGCGGAGCGGAACTCGCTCCCGGTTTTCGTAGCCTAACACACCACCACCAAGAGTCGTGCCAGGTCGAGAAGGTGCGTACGCTGTCCCTAGAAGGCCGACCCGTGCCGCCGCAGTCGTGCCTCTCCTTCCTCTCTCTGCCTAACCCGCTAGGCTTCTCCTGTTGTGTCCTTTATCCTGCCAGCGAGACTACTTCTGGCTGGCCCCTCCGTCTCTCTCCTCTGCCTTCCCCCGCCCGACAGAGCAGCACTCCTTTTTCTGTGCACTTGGCCTACCTGCTGCAAGCGCGGACCTGGTCCGTCCCTGTGCCAGCGTCTTTGGTACTTGTACTGCAACCTGGCACCGCGGCGTGAGACGTAGGCCGCGGCGGGGGAGAGCGCCGGGAGAGGGGGGGGGAGACGGAGTAGGGGGAAAAGGCGGGAGAGAGGAGAAAAGCCCCCCCCCCCCCCTCTTCCTCCCGCCGCCGCCGCGGCTCCCCCCCCCTCCGGGGTGCGGACGCGGGGGGGGGGGTCGTCGGGCCGTGGGTAAAGGGGGGGGGGGGGCGCGTTTGCTTCTCCGCCAGACTCGGACCGCTGGCGAGCCGCACAAGCCAGCACCCACCTAAACCGCCTTCCCTATGTCCGGCGAGAAGTTGCTGGGCGGGGGCCTGCCCCAGGGGACAGCCGAATGCACGCCCTGGGCCGTGTCGGAGCCGGCAACGTGGCCAGTTTGCTGGAGCGCCGTGGGGCCGGGGCTACTGACGGTGTCGATCCTGCAAGTGGCCTGGGGCTCTTGGTTCCTGGGCCGGGCGGCCGTCCTATGGTTGCACACGAACCGAGCCGCACCCAGCGGTGCTGCGTACAGCCGGAGCTTGCAGGTGCGTGGCCTGTTGCCACGCACCGATCGCCCCGGCGCCGTGCTGCTACTAGCGCTGAGCCGCCTCCTCTCCTTCTTCTTCTTGTTGGTGAGCCCTCACGGGCGTGGGGGCGAACAGAGCGCCCGCGGGTGGTTCCTGGTAACCGAGAACGTCTATCTGTGGTGTGCCCTGAGTACGCTGGGTTCGGCCGTCTTGGCCGACACGCGCGGCCTGCACGTGACGCTGGCGGCCTGTTGGCTAGGGGTCTTGGGCAGCGCCCTGTCAGGGGCCCGGCTGGGTTGGCTCCTGACGCCGGCCGCGCTGGGCCTGCTCTGGGCCGGCGGGCAGGCACGGGACTGGCTGCGGCGCGTGCCGGAGTGTGCGGACGAGGGGGGGACCCCGGGCCAGGAAGACCTGCGGCGCGCCGGCCAGGTCCGCTTCGGCCGCTGTGTGCTGGCCGTGGCGGGCCTGGCTCTGATGTACGCCTGTGCCGCACTGCTGCCCGCGGACTACGACCTGACCGTCTCCGTCGCGGCGGCGCTGGGGGCGGCCGGCCTGTTGCAGCAGGTCTGGTCGCAGCCCGACCTGTGGGTGCGGGCGGGTGGCGGTCGCGTACCGGGGGCACACGTGTACTACATCCGAGAAGAAGAAGAAGAGGCGGGGGGGGACGACGACGCCCCGCCGGGCAAGGCCGGGGGCGGCCCCGCCGTGGCGCCCCGGCCGGACGGACAGCCCGACGACGACGACAACCACGGGCCGCGGGCAGTAGTGCCCGCGGCGGCCGAGGCGCCCCCCGGCGCCCTGGGCGGGGCCCGGTCGTAGCCCGCGGCGGCCGAGGCGCCGCCGCCATGTCCTGCCCGAGCTTTGGCCTCCTGCGCCGCCGCGGCGCCCGTTCGCCCGGCCTCCGTGCGTGGCCCGTACCTGGCGGGGTCCCGTGCCCTGGCGCCCGTAGTTTGTCAGTTTAATAAATAGATCTAGGTACAGCCACGTGAAAACCCCCGGCCTCCCGCGCGGTCGTCGCCCCCGGGCTCATCTCCGGCCCGCGGGGCCGGGGTCGCTCGTCTGCTCTAGCTGGACCCGGAGGTAGGGGCGGAGCTGCCGCAGCTGCTGCACGTCGCCCCCGTCCACCGCTGCGGCGGAGCCCCGCAGGTCCAGGATTTGCAGGCAGGGCAGCGCCCTGGCCAGCCTGGCGAGGTTGCGCACGAGCCCCTGGTGTTCGCGCAGCGCTAGTACCTGCAGCCCCGCGCCGCCGCCGTGCGGCACCGGCCAGTCCAGGCCGGCCTGGCACCGCACCAAGGCGAGGCGGCGCAGGGCCGGACGCCGGGCCAGCGCCTCTGCCTCTCCTGCAGCCAAGCACAGGCAGTCGGACAGGAACAGCTCGGCCAGCCCTGCTGGTAGCAGCGCCAGGCTCTGCACATAGTGCGCCCCGCGCAACGACAGGCGCCGCAGCCCGGCCAGCCCGGCCAACAAGCCGAGCTCCCGCAGGTTACAGTTGGTGAGCACCAATTCTTGCAGGCACGCGCTGTGCAGCCGGAAGGCCGCCGCCCCCAGGGCCCGGGCGGTCCACACGTCCAGCGCGCCGTTCACGTCCGCCAGCTCCAGCCGCCGCAGGTGCGGCGCGTCCTGGTTGAGGTACCACAGCAGGCGCTGGACGTCGGCGCCCGTCTTGGCGCGGTATGACAGGCGCAGGTCCTGCAGCGCCGGCAGGCGCCGCAGGTACAGCAGCGCGGAGGGGGGCACCCCTCCCCAGCGGTCGTGGTGCAGCGTGAGCAACCCGCTCAGCGCGGCCAGCGGCCCGTCCAGGGCCGCGTAGGGTGAGTCGGTGGGCAGGCCGCCCCCGGCGCTCGGCAGCAGCGACCGGTGCACGGCAGGCAGGTACAGGTGCCGCAGCCGGCGCTGCACCCCCGGCAGGGCCAGAGTGTGCTCTAGGGTATGGCTGTAGCTGCCAGTGAGGTCGAGCGTGTGCAGTTCGGGCAGCTCGTCCAAGAAGAGGAGCCGCCCGACGTGACCGCAGTACCGGAAGCGCAGCACCCGCAGCGACCGGAGTTGTCCCAGCGGCGCCAGGAACCGCAGGCCGCTGCAGTACGTGAATTCCAGGGTGCGCAGCGCGCGGAGGCCCGCGAGCTCCAGCGGCGTGTTGTAGGCCCAGCGATCGGCCAGCGACACCACGCGCAGGTGCGTGGTGTCGGGGAACGACTGCCGGCACGCCGCCACATCGCCGCTGCCGGCGTAGCTATAGTCCACTGTGGCCGGGCTGAGCCGGCAACGCTGCTGGCACAGCCAGCGACGGGTGGCCTGGCCGGGCAGGCAGGGCAGTTCCAGTTCCCGGGGCCATTCGCCCTGCTGGGCGTGCCCGAACAGGCCGCCACGGCTCACGCGCCGCAGCGCGAACCAAGCCTTATGCTCCAAGTACCCGAACACCACACACCCGAGCTCGGCCGGGAGCTCGCCCCACCCGGGCGCCGGCCGCTCCCGGCCCACCGCGTCGTCACACCTCCGTCGCTTGACGCGCCCGGCCATTGTGGCCGTCGGCCGGGATGGCAGCGCCCGGTAGGGACACGAACCCCCGTCGCCCCCCTCTCCCCCCCCCGCGCGTGGAGGGAGGGCGGCATGGCGTGGCGGGGTGCGGCGCCAGGGCGTGCCCCGCGGGGGGCGGCATGGCGTGGCGGGGTGCGGCGCCAGGGCGTGCCCCGCGGGGGGCGGGAGGCGTGCCCCGCGGGAGGCGTGGCCGGCGGGGTGCGGCACCAGGGCGTGGCCGGCGGGGGGGGCAGCTCGTGTGCCCGGGGAGGGGCTGGCGGCCGACGCCTCCCTCAGCGCAGTGCCAAAAGTCGATTCGCCACGGGGTAGATGGCTCGGGCCATGCTGCCCCAGTCTTTGCCCTTGCCCCCGAGCGCTACCTCCAACGAGAGGAGCTAGCTCTTCACTTGGTCTTTGCATGTCTGGACCGACCAGCCGCCCTCGGCGTGGCGACTCCCCCGCGACGAGCAGGGAAGTGCAGCGCCGCCACCGTCCCTCTTCTTAGCCCGCCCGCCGCGGCGACGCCAGTCGTCGGTGACCCAGCCTCCGCCACCGCGGGATGGACGGCAACTCGAGCGGGACCGGCACGCCTGTCAGCCGCCAAACGCCTAGCCGTGAAAGGCCGGGCCTCGTACACGGCGAACGCGAGGTGACTAATCATGAGCGCCAGATCCTGTAAAGAAAAGAAAGTGCGAGCAAAAAAAGAGCTTGCTGCAGCTCTGGCCACACAAAAAAAAACCTCCGAGCAAAAATATTTCGTTTATTTATTAAACTACGATTAGTAACAAGGGCCGCGAGGGCGGGACGCACGCCCACAAAAAGATTCAACGGCCCCACCTTGGCGAACCGCCATTTGCATAATACTGTCTAGATGCCTCTCGCTCAGCTTGCAACAAGGCCCAAGTCTTGCCTCCTGTTTTATCAAAGACTATGCAACGTTGGCACGCCCTGCAAAAGTCTTCGAGGTATTCTGCGTGCACGTTTTGGCAACCCTCGACATGTAGCTTTTGCAGCGTCCCGATAGCCTTGACGTAGTCGAGACCAGTCATGCCGATTTTACAGTTAGTGAGATCGAGCTCCTTGAGCTTCTTGACCAGTTCTGCCACGTGCCTGAGCCCCTTGTCCGTGATGTTTTTGCAGTCGGCGAGCACAAGCTTGTTGAGATCTGGTCGTGCCTTCAGAGCCTGCTCCAGCTGTTCATCCGTGATTTCAGCACCTCCAGTAAAGTCTGACCTGCGGGGCATGCACAAAAACTGAGCCAGGTAGAAACGCTTTTACACGCTCAGAAAGGGGAACGGACCCGTCTTTGTTGTGCTGGCACCCCTGACGTTGCTCTTGAGACATGTTGGCTGCTACACACTTTTTTGGGGAGGAGGGACGTCCGCCGCCTACCCCCCACGCGCGGGGGCAGGAGACGTGGCCGGCGGGGGGGGGGGGGGGGGGGAGGCGGGACGTCCGCCACCTACCCCCCACGCGCGGGGGCAGGACGCGTGGCCAGCGGGGGGGGGGAGGCGGGCAGGAGGCGTGGCCGGCGGGAGGGGGGGGCTGCAGGCAGGAGGCGTGGCCGGCGGGAGGGGGGGGCGGCAGGCAGGAGGCGTGGCCGGCGGGAGGGGGGGGCGGCAGGCAGGAGGCGTGGCGCGTGGGGGGGGGAGGCGGGCAGGAGGCATGGCGGGGCACGCGGCGCCAAGGCATGGCGGGGCGCGCGGCGCCAGGGCGTGGCGTGGCGCGCGGGGGGGGGGGGGGGGGGCAGCTCGTGTGCCCGGGGAGGGGCTGGCGGCGGACGCCTCCCTCGGCGCAGTGCCAAAAGTCGATTCGCCACGGGGTAGATGGCTCAGGCCACGCTGCCCCAGTCTTTCCCTTGCCTCTTCTGTCCCGAGCGCTACCTCCGACGAGAGGAGCTAGCTCTCCACGTGGCCTTGCATGTCTGGGCTGGCCAGCCGCCCTCGGCGTGGCGACCCCCCCGCGACGAGCAGGGAAGTGCAGCAGCGCCGCCACCGCCCCTCTTCTTAGCCCGCCCGCCGCGGCGACGCCAGTCGTCGGTGACCCAGCCCCCGCCATCGCAGCCCCCGCCATCGCGGCCCCCGCCACCGCGGCTTCCCCCACGGCGGCCCCCGCCACCGCGGCCCCAACGGCGCCCCCTGCCCCCACGCCTGCGCCAGCTAGGACCGGCGTCGGGCCAGCGCCGGCGGCTGCCGCCCGAGCCAGCGCCCGGCCCGGCCGACCCGTACCACGGCTGCGCAGGACAGTCCCCTGGCCGCGACCCGGAGGATCCCTGGGAGGAGGATCCCCCCTCTGACCCTTGCTTCGAGAACCTGCCCCCGCTCGCGCTCTCCGGCCCCGGCGCCACGTACTCCAGCCTCAAGTGGATCCAGCCAGGGGGGGACCTCGCTCTGTTCCTCTTGTAGCCCCCCCCGTTCGTGGGCGGACTCACACCCCCCCCTCCCTCTTCCCCCGCGTCACCCTAAACCACGGCTCAATAAAGCAAGTGGCGGTCGCGTGAACTGGCTACGAGCTATCCCCGGCCGGCGCGGGCACGTGCGGACCCGTGCGGACCTGGCGGCGCCGGCCGGCAGAGAGAGAGAAGGGGGAGAGGGAGGGACCGCCGGGCGGCCGCGGGGCACGGGAGGTGGTCGGGGGAGAGGATGGCGCGCGCTGCTACCACCCCGGGGTGGGGAGCGTGGCCGGGGGGGGCGGGCGGGCGCCGCCCGGCACGTGCCGGCAGGGGGGGGGGGGGGGGGCGCGGTCCGCCGGGGGGGGGGGGGGAGGGCGTGCCCCCCCCTGCCGGCACGCCAGCCGGGGCCGGCCCAGAAAACAGGAGGGGGGCCTTGCTCCATCCGCACCCTCGATGGGCTTGTATGACGGCTGGAAGACCTTGGGGCGCCTGTGCCCCGCCGAGCTGGAGGCCTCGCGGCTGGAGCACCCCGCCGGCGCGCTCGGGGAGCTGGGCCCCGTGGCCGTAGTGCAGGACACGCTGGTCCAGTTGCAGGTGCTGGCGTACCAGGCCCGCCAGGCCCGTCCCGGTACGCCGGCCAATGTGTGCCTGTGGCCCGGGCTCGCCGCGGGCCTGCTCACGCACACGCTCGAGTACTGGGGGCGCGGCGCCCGCGCTGCTGGTGCTGGTAGCCGACAAGCCCGAGCACGTGACCCGGCTCAAGGCCGAGACGCAGGCCAGGCGGGTCCGGGCCCTGGAGAAAAAGAGCCCGTTTGTCAAGCTGCCGGCCGGCGAGCTCGCCATCGACCCCGGCACCGAACGCATCCTGCACGTACAGCCGGGGGGCGCGGTGGTCGTGCCCGGCGTCTTTGTCGAAGACCTGCTGGGGGAGTGCACCGCGCGCGCGTTGCTGCTCAGGCACCTGGGCCAGCTCCTGCTGGGGCAGGACTGGCTGCGGCACCGGCTGGCCCGCGCGGGCACGGACGTGGTGCTGGACCTCGGCGGGGGGTGTTGCTGGCGCCTGCCGGCCGGCGCCAAGGCGTGGGAGAAGCACGCGGGGGACGGGCCCTGGGCGCCCGTGACGGCGGGCGAGGCCGACGTGGGGTGCTTTGGGTGGGCGCTGCGGTGGTGGTCGCTGCACGGCCGCGCTGCGCTGGCGGCGGTGGAAACCACGGACACCGACTTCTGGCTGCTGGGCCTGCTGCTGCTGGCCTCGCCCGCCGGCCGGGGCCGCTCAGCAGATTAGAGGTTGACGATTGCGGCAGGTTAACTAGCGCCTGGGTCGTCGGGCTACAGCACTGTGAGAAGCTACAAACACTGGATTTAACGTCCTGTCCGCTTATCACGCTAGACCCATTTCAACACTGCCACCTTCGCCAGCTTTGCTTGTACTGTTGCGCCGGCGTGACGCTTGAAATGTTGGAAAGCCTGCAGAGAAAGAGACCGGACCTGAAAATTTCTTCATAGTTTTATTGAAATCGAACCTTTGTGCTACGGAAAAACAGAACCACAAAAAAAGAAAAAGAGCATGCCGCGGGCGCCGCTCAGGTGTTGCTGTGTGTGTGTGTGTGTTTTTTTTTTGGTTTCGCGGCAACCAAGTTTTTGTAGTAGTCGCGCGCGGCCCCCCTCCTCCACACCCTCCCCTCGCACTTTCTTAGAATCGCGCTCTTTCGGCTAAATTTTTTTTGTCACAGCTCCGCACCGCACCTGCAACATTTGGGCCGCGAGCGCTTACTGTTAAATCTGCGGATGATGTCCTCGCTGTCGTGAATGCTCCATGCCTGCAGCAGCGCGCTGACGCAGTTCAGGGCGCACTCGCCCAGCGGTTCGTGCAGATCAGGCCATCTTTTCAGCTTGACGTTGGCTTCAATCACCTCGCGCCATACCCGGGGAATAGAGTTCTCGCTCGGGCTATTTTCAAGCCATGAGCGGAGGCTTTCCTCCTGTGGCCTGCAGGCGAGCAACTCAGCCTTGACACGGCCAGTCGACCGGCTGACTGAGAACATGGGCGCACGGCTGGTAACAAGTTTGGACAGGCCATCGTCTAGCAGCACTAGGTCCCGCAGCACTAGCTTCTTGCCCGTGCAGTACGGCGGATCTTCCAAAAGGTATTCCAACGCTTGGCAAAGCTGCTTCAGCCACGGTTTCGGCAGCTGCCCCAGATCGAATTCTGGGCCGCCCTGCTGTCCAAAGGGGCTAGATTCGAACAAACGATCTTGGCCAACCTGGAACACATGCGTGCCTGAACCGACGGACTTTTGTCTTTGCGTGGTGGACAGGAATTTGAGGCCAGGGATGCGATCTTTTCTGCATATGCGCTTAGTTTCGTTGTAGAACTGGACGATAGTTTTAGAGGCCCGGACATTGCCAAAGCGAAATGTTTCTATCGCAAACTGCGTACGTCTGTCTTCCTGAACCTTGGTCGCCATTACTGTCAGGCTAAAATGTCCTTTTAGGAGAAAAAGGCTCAGTGCCAAAGAAAAACACGGAGGAGCGAACAACTAGCCATGCCCGTTATTACGGACGGGGTTGGGGGGAGGGGGGTTTGGGCAGGGCGCGGAAAAAATGATTCAAAACAAAAATGGTACCCCTCCTTTCCTCCCCGGTTTTTTTAAGCTTCGTGGCAAGGATCTGTCACAACGTCCGGAAAGAAGTGGGGGGCGGAAACTGCGCAGAATGGCGAGGGGGTGGACAGAGCGCAGAGGCGAGCATCACCTGGACCTAAAAACTTACCGACAATAAAAGATTAAAAAGAAAAAACTACCTTGCTGGCAATGAACAATAGGAGGAGGAGGTCAGACTGTGAAGAAGCAGAACCGACAAGTCCACCCAAAAGAAGCAAGCAGTGCTCTGAGCAGTCTTGTTGGCTGTTCCAACTGCCCGACGATGTCTGGCCAATTGTTAGGGACCTAGCGAGCGCAGAGGAAGCAATCAGGTTTGCTCTCGCCTGCCAAAGTTCTCTAGCTTTAGTCCAACGGCCTGTCTTTTGGCAACTGTTTGAGCAGCCAGTGTTTGATTTCTCAAATGCGAAGCACAGGCGAATACTCCGGTTTTTCACTCCCAGCTGCGCCGAGGCTAAATGTCCCTTAAAAGAACTAGTGCTAAAACAGCCTTACTACCAAGACCGCGATGGCTGGTCCGACTACAAGGGTTATTCCCTAGACGAGGTTACGGTAGAAACCTTGATCCTGAACGGCCGAAAAAATGCTCCTTTCAAAGACGAACGTAGGGTTCTGGACGAGTTTGGTTCCATCCTTAACTTAGTGGCAGAGGCCACGACCGACATCTGCCGATCTTTGAGCGGACGTAACAGCACCCAGGCTCTCCGGTCACTTGTGATTGCCCGTCAATCTACAGTCAACGACATGAGCCTCCGAATCTTGCAGAATCTGCCGCAATTACAGAGTCTGTCGCTCCAGACTTGTCCTACGATTACAGACCCAGGGCTGACATGTCTGCATCTAGTGCTGAAACTCGAAGATCTCAGCATAGCAGATTGAAAAAACATTACCGGCTTAGGCGTGCGGAATATGCCACTCACGAAGCTAAAGTTCGAAGACTTCCGTCGTCACAATGGGAACCTCCTTGCACAACTGTCTTCGCTCACGAGGCTGCAGGAACTGGACTTGTGGGACTATACGCCCCTCTCACCAGCTGAAGTAGACACACTTAACAAAAACCTGAAGAAGCTCAGATTTGCTCTTGATGAGCGCGCTACGGATGCTCTGCTGTCAAAAGTAGCCGGTCTGCAGGGCCTGCAGGCCCTATCTCTACGACACTGTCCAGACATCACCACGGCGGGCTTAGCTGCATTGCAGCGCTGCCAGGCGCTCGAGGAGCTGTGGTTAAAAGGGCAATTCGCGGCCCTCGATGTACTGCATGCCTGCCCCGTGCTGCGGACATTGACCCTGGATGGCGATGAAACCAAAACTCCTACAGGGTTGGCAGGCTGCAAGAAACTACAGCTGTTGACACTAACAGCTTGCACCATAACCAACGCCACTCTTTCCGATTTACAGGGGTGCCGTTCGCTGCAAGAAATACAGTTTACTTTTTGCAAAATTACTGGAGACATTACTGAGCTGAAAAATTGCCCGTCCTTGCGGGAGGTCTTCTTTGATCAGTGCCTACGCCTGGGACAGGAAAAGTTGAATCAGCTCAGGCAGGCCAGGCCGGATTTGCAGGTTGACATTCCATTGGCTATAAGATTACCATTGAAAGCGTAGCTGGACAAAAAAAAAGCGGGGGGGGGGGGGAAGGAACGGAATTGGCAACATTTGCGGAGGGAAGATGGAAATAAAATGTAGATTTGGGGGGGGGGGAAAGGAAGAGGACGGGGGGGGGGGTTTGTTAGCGCGCGAGAGAACGATTTCTTTTAAAGGAGTGTACCCACTGTATTGGAACCCGCCCCCCCCCCCTCCCTTTTCTTCATTAGAGCGAGGAAGGGTCAGAGGGAAGAAGCAAAAAAAAAAAAAGAAGCAGAAAAAAAATGCACCTCAAATTTAAGCAAATGGGCCTAGAACAAAACAAAAGGGACCTTGCCAGCAATGAACCAACCACCTGTTGCAGGCAGGTGGCCAGCACGAAAAACTCGCGGAAAACCCCCTAGGCGCTATCGTGAGGATGATGATAAAGAGGCCTCGTCTGACAAAAGAAGAAAACCGGCCGAGCAATCTTGCTCGCTGTTCAAATTGCCCGACGATGTCTGGACCATGGTTAGGGACCTGGCGGGCGCAGCGGAAGCCCTTCGATTCGCGCTAGCCTGCCAACAATCCCTGGAATATGTCCAGAGCGTTGTCTTCTGGGAGCGCTACGAACAGCCAGGGTTTGGATTTTATTTTCCGGGGGACAGGTGGATACTCCGCTTCTTTGTGGAAGCCTGTATCAAAGCTTCGTGGCCGTTACGGAGACTTACAGTTTCGACTCCCTACTACAGAGACAAACGAGGCTGGTCGGACTACAAACATTATTCACTAAACCAAGTTACGGTAGAAACCCTGATAATTAATGGCACGTCTACTCTCGACGATGCGCAGGAGGAACGTCGGGTTCTGGACGAGTTTAAATGCATCCACAATTTACTGACAGGGAACCTGGTCGACATTTGTAGAAACCTACAGAACCGCCCAAACACTCGGGATCTGCGGTTGCTCGAGCTTTCGCACCAGCACTTCAAAGATGAAAGCCTCCGATTCTTGCAAGGTCTAGCAGAACTGCACAGCCTGAAGCTTGATCGTTGCCCCAATCTCACGGACGCGGGGCTGACCTTTCTACGGCTAGTGCCGAAACTTGCGACACTAAGCATAAGGTTTTGCGACAGCATTAATGGCTCCGGCCTACGACATTTGCCAATAGCCAAGCTAACATTCGCCGCTGACTCGAAGAGGGCTATTCATTTGCTCGAGCAAATCGGCTCCCTCGCGAGGCTGCAGGAATTAGATCTCTTCGAGTATTACTGCCTCTCACCCGCCGACATGAAGCTACTGGAAAATCTGACCTTTCAAAGCCTAAAGCTCACCCTTGTCGAAATCGCTTCGGATGCTGTACTTCGAAAGCTAGCCGATCAGACAGGCCTGCACAGCCTGCGTTTCAGGCAGTGTCGAAACATCACCACGGCGGGCTTGCAACAATTGCAGCGCTGCCCTGCACTGGAAGAACTGCATTTAATAGACTGCGATCAAGTCATGGACCTCACCGGACTGAGCACCTTCCCTGCCCTGCGCACTGTGTGCCTAGCCAGTCGGGGAGCTACGAGACTTCCAGTAGGGCTGGACCAATGCGAGAGCCTGCAGCGGCTACAACTGCAGGGTTACAAAATAACAGACGCAACTATATCCGATTTAACGCGCTGTTTAATGCAGGAACTAGAACTACGGTCTTGCTATATCAACGCCGACGTTACAGGGCTAAAGAAATGCCGATCTTTGCGTGAGTTCGCGACCACCTTGTGTAGAGGAGATCCGCCAGAGGGAGTGTTGCAACAGCTCAGACAAGATCTGCCCAATTTGCGCGTCAAGATGACCCGTTTTATTTGCGCATCTCCATACTCATGGGAATCCGAAGGCCCAGATATCCCCGCCTCATTGTTTCCCCTCTACCCCTTGCCAGATGAGGCTTAATAAAAAAAGGAAACTAACTTTCAAAGCACTGAGCCGGGTTGGGAGAATTAAAAAGTCACAGCGACGCATTCTCGCGGAATCCCCCCCTTCTCTCCCCCCCCCCCCCCCCCCCTCCCGTCCGCTCACCTTCTGCTGGTCTTTGCGGCACGCCCGTTTTTTTTTCTCCCTCCTTTATTTTATTTTTTCCCCCGTTTTTTGTTTCTTGTTGTTTCACACGGGGGGCTTTGGTCCCCCCAGCCAAGGAGGAATCAAGGAGCAGGGTCTTCTTCGTCCTCTTCTTCTTCGTCGTCGTCGTCGTCTGAGAAAATGACCAAATCGGGGCGCCGAATCTTGAAGGCTCTAACAGCTGAGCGTTTGAGCTTGAGGCAAGCCCTGATACTTAATTCTTTTAGCTTGCGGAAGGGAGCTAGGTATTGAAATATGCCATTATCAAGCTTTGCACAGGCGTCCAACACCAGATATTCCAGGTTAACCAGCTGTCCACAATCTTGGAACCAGGCAGAGGTAACATTTGTCCGACTCAGATTTAGGACGCGCAGCTCTGCCAGGTGCTGCAATTGTCCTACCGCATTGCCAGTGAGGCCGGTGCACAAACTGAGGTATAAATGCCGCAGTCCGTGCGGGAGATTTCGGAAGTGCGCCCCGTTGAGATTAGTGCAGTGGTGAAGGCTCAGGTGCTGCAGATTGTTCAGGTCCCGCAAATGCACGAACCCCGCGCCTGTCAATCCAATCACCGAATCCAGGAGTAGACGTTCCAAATGCACTAGACTACGCAAATTCCGCAGCCCCTCGTCAGAGAACACAAAATTCTCTCCTAGGTTGAGAAATCGTAGATTGTGCAGGCCCGACAGCGGGCGCAGTTGCTCGTTGCCGATGTCGCAGCCACACAGCGCCAGCTTTTGTAGCCCATGGAGGCTCCTCAGAAACGAAACATTCGTGAGTTTGTCGCGGAAATAGCTGAGATTTAGATAGATCAAACTTGTCAGGCCCGACAAGCGTTCAAGGCTTCGTGCAGCTAAATGCTCGCAACGACCAAGGTCGAGCCGCGTTAACTTTTGCAGACCAGCCACCACTGCCAGCGCGTCGTCCGTGACGTTTACACAGCCACTCAGATCCAAGGTCTCTAGTCCGGTTAGGGTCGCCAACCAGCGGAGGTCTTCGAGCGTGTAGCAACCACGCAGACCGAGCTGCCGCAAGCAACCACCGGCTGACGCAACTATCAGCGGATTATTTAGGAACGGGTCGTAGTCGGTAAGAAGCAGCGTTCGCGGACAGACGCTCCGCAGGTAAGCGGCTATCGCTTCGGAGCTGACTTGCTGGCAGCGATCAAGGCTGAGCCAACGATCGCACCACGCCCTTCCACTACGCCATTCAGCGCTAGCCAAACCAGCTTCCTTGGTTTCTAGCACCGGCACCTTGGATCCCAACCTCTGCAAGCCAGTGATCTTCGCTGCATCGGTTAGTTCCTGGTCCACCATGGTGTAAGGGAGCACCAGGCTGTGCACGCAAGTCCTATTGTTGATGATATGTGCCAGGATCGACAACCTGACAGCAGGCAGTTTTTTGGCAATGGTGACGCTACTGATTTTGCGCCATTCAAGCCACCGTGCGTCTGGGATAGCGACAGTCTCCGCACCAATTTCAAGGCTCAACCAAGTCTTGGGACGCGGCATGTCGTGGGCCTGCTTGCACACCAATACCCACACCGCATACAGCCACACGGGGCTGTCGGACACCAGAGGAAAAACCACTTCCCACAAGTCGGCGGGCAGATCACAGAGGGTGTACACATCGGGGCGCGGGACGTCTACTTTCCGGCGCTTGGGCATACTGCGCGCGCCAACTCGGTTGCCCTCCTTTTTTTTGGTTTTTCTTTTCTAATTTTACAGGCACCAACGACATACTCCATTTTCCCCCCTCCTTTTTGCTCACCAAGCAATAAAAAAAAGACCACTCTGATTCACCAATAGTATTATTTTTTTTATTAATCAAGTCGTTACTAGCACGGGGGGATCGTCGACAGCCAGATTTCTTTTTTGCGACCGCCGGGCGCGGCCTGACACATTCCAAGCCTCTACTACACTCGAACCGGCCGCCCTCGCGGCTTTTTGCGGCAGCCCGATCTGCAGGGCATTCCCCCCCGCCCCCTCCCCTTCCTCCTTTTCAGCCCCCGTCCAAAAGTTGGAACGAAAAAAAAAAACCTACATCCACCCCCCTCCCCCCTCCTCTCACTGTCTCTGCTCTTTGCGGCAAGCTCCTTTTTTTTTGCACCCCCCCTTCTTTTCTCCTCCCTTTTTTTTCCTCTTTTTTTCCCCTCTTTTTTTTTGAAAAGTAAAAAAAAAAAGACTGCATGACTAAGAGGAAAAAAGGCACCACACCCTGGCGCGCGCTCGACCCCGACGTCACGCACCACATCAAGCAACTGCCACCGACCTTCGTGCCCTCCTTCCGCGGCCGCGCTCTCGCGGGCGTGCACACGTGGCTCGAAGCGCACGTGTGGCAGAAAGACCCCAAGTTCAGTCACAAGACCATTAAACCCAAACAGAACGTGTACGCCAAATGGAAAGAACGCGCCGCCTCCGTGGCACAGAAGAGGACGTCCGCCAGGCACATCCAGGCCCCCTGGTTTGGTCGAGGTCTCGCTTTAGCCCCCCCCCCCTCCCAATTTGATGCTGTGACTTTTCCATTTTTGTTTTTTTTTCTGTCTGTCCTCTAATGTCTGCTTTTGTTTTTGCTGGGGTCGTGCAGGGAACGGCCTGGCCGTAGACTGTCAGCTCACCGCCTTCACCGAGATAGCCACGGGCCTGCGGCCGCCCGTGCTTAAAGGCACCATCTTTCGTAAGAACTACGCGGTGTGGGCGGGAGCGCCGCTGCAGCAGAAACAGGGCTTCTGCCGGAGCCTTTTAATTAAGGGGACAAAAAATAGTGAAAAATAGCTATGCCCCCAAAAAACCGTTTCGTATCTAGCCCGGACTGACAGCTCATGTTTGAATTTACGGTGAATTTCGACTGAAGTTTCGAAGGGTGTGAATAGGTTCAAGACTCGGTAAATTTTGTAGAAAATTAGTTGCTGGGTGATGTTTTCACTTTCCGTGAACTTGACTGTATGTGTAGGTTGTGAACAACGCCGCAAAATCAGTAGAAATTCCTTGCCGAGTGCCTGGTATCTGGTGTGCCGTACTATTGATTACGTAACACTTCATTTAATATTAATAATGTCTGGTAATCGTCTACTGTTTATTAATATTAATTTGAGACGTAAATGTATTAATACAAAATATTAAGAGTAAAATTATGTCGGTTGAGAGTCACACTCAGTTCACACTCTCTCTGCCCCCTTTACCTGAAAGTTATCTGTTCCATCGCCACGTAGATGAGGTTGATTCGCCTCGCTCCTCGCTACCTAGCCGTCGCCTCTCGCAGGTTGAATTGCGGCTCCTGTGATGCCCTGCCAACATTCAGCTACGACCTTTTGCCTTGAGTCATTCGCCAAAGCCAACATTCAGCTGCGACTTTTGGGCTTTTTTTGCAGTGCCTATTTGCCTGTGGCAGCGTACGCTTGGGTTGGGCGGGGTAAATGTTGATGGCGGTGGCAGAACCAAGGATCAGTTCCGAGCTTGGGTTGCAGCTGTGACTGCTTGATCAGGCAGAAGCGCATTTTTTTCTTGATATAAAAGGAACACAAGCAGTCGGCCCGGGCATGGTAACGACACAGCCACCGTCTGGCTTTGCTTTTGGCGGGCTTTTTCTTCATGCATTGCCTTTTTTTCTTCTGAATGAAGAAAGCGCACGTGAAACTATCGAATTTTCCTTTGCCTTCTTCGCATTCTTCCTTGTAATCACCTTCTTCGTCGTCTTCTTCCTCTTCGGGTTCGGGTTTACCAAACTCTTCTTCGTCTTCGTCTTCGTCTTCTTCGTTTTCGCCTTCGTCGTCTTCTTCGTCTTCGTCGTCTTCTTCCTCTTTGGGTTCATCCAACTCTTCCTCGTCTTCGTTTTCTTCATCTTCGTTTTCTTCCTCTACATATTCTGAATCGTCGTCATCTTCTTCGTCTTCTTCTTGTTCGTCTTCGTCTTCTTCTTCTCCTCCTCCTCCTCCTTGTCCTCCATTTCCTACTTTGCCTGCTCCTTTTTGCGTTCCTCTTTTTCCTTCTCTTCTTCCCTCTGCCCCTTCTCCTTCTTCTGCCTCCTTGTCTTCCTTGACTCCTTTCTCTTCTGTTTTGCCTCCTCTTCCTTCTACCTCTTCTTCCTCACCTCCTCCTTCTTTCTCATCATCACCTTTCTCTTCTTCCTTTTCTTCTTCTTCTGCTTCTGCTGCTTCTTCGTCGTCTTTTTCTTCTTCTTCGTCGTCGTCGTCGTCTTCGTCGTCTTTTTCTTCTTCTTTTTCTTCTTCTTCTTCTTCTTCTTCTTCTTCTTCTTCTTCTTCTTCTTCTTCTTCTTCTTCTTCTTCTTCTTCTGCTGCTGCTGCTGCTTCTTCTCCCTTGTCACAGTCTTCTTCAGAATCCCATTCCAATCCTTCTTGGATCACGGGAAGCTGAATGTCACCACTCTGCCGCTTTCCAACCGCTTGCCCGTCCTGCAATTGGGAGAGTGAGATCTCTTTGCCGTCCCATGTCTTGGCATGCCAACTGTATTCCAGCCATTTCGCTTCTCTGCCAGTGGAAGTTTCTCCTTTTTTGGGAGCTGTTATGAAAAAGGAAAATCCGTCAGGATGATCGTTCCAGACACGATACAAAGCCTCCGAAAAGTTACCTCCCAATTCAACGGCTCGATTCGAATGGACGCCTTGCATCATCTCAATCAAGCAAACCGCGCTCTTTTTTTGTGGATCCGGACATTGTTTGAAAGCAAAAAATCGCACTCGAAGCTGGTCGCCGACTTTTAGCAGCACCTTTTCTAGCGATGCGGTCTTGCCCCGAAACGGCAAGGGGACTGTCTTCTCCTTAGGCTCTTGAACTCTCCCTGAATAGACGTGAATCGAAAGTGGTAAATCGTCTCTCGAGGAAGAAGACAGACTAGTGCCAATGCTCCAAAAAAAGTGTTCGTCTTCACTTTTGTTTTTGTCCGTAAAGCCCTCCTTGTGCACTCGCAGAACAGTCTGCGACGCCATGCTCTGCGAGTGCAACTCCTCCGCGCCAGCAGTCGTAACGCGAACGAGAACGGGTCGCCCATCCTTCCCCTTGAGCTGTACTTCCGCAACCTGGCGATCATTGTGCGGTTTTTGTCAGACCCAGTGAACTATGTGAGACCCTTCCTCTAGGCTTAACATCGGCCGACAGCTCGCTCTAACAGTCGGGCGTTGGGGAGCAATGGGCCAGGTCGTTGGTGATGTAATTCTGACGGTCATAGTCGCGCTACGTTTGCCAGTCCTTGCCTCTTTGCTACCTGTGCCAGCCCTGGCCTCCAAACGATCCTTAAATTCCTGCGCGCGCTTTTCGTCGCGTTGGAGAGTAAGGTGGCCTTTGACTCATCGCGTCTTTCAATTTTGTTTCGTCGACAAACAAGCGCACAGTGGATGGCATGCCAACTTGCTCGCAGTTGGGAGGAAAGCCTCTTTGCGCCAGTGCTACCTGTTTTCGATCCAATTCCTGTGGCTTGCCAGTCGCGCTCATGACTTCCACGAGCCCTCTCTCGCTGAGTCGGACGGTTGTGTAAGCAAACCCCACGTTGAAAGGGTGCCATTCTTTGCTGTCCAGCTCGACTTTCTTTCCGTCTTTGTCATATATATCTGGCGGCACTGGTGTCCTGCCTTCTTGCAGGCACGTAGACATTTGGTCAAAGCTTGGCCCTTTGACTACGAACTTTTCCCCGTCGACGGTACGCCATTGGTCGTAAGTCAGGAGTATAACATGAGCGACATTATCGCCCATAATCAAGCTCAAGGTTTTTAGGAACCGAGACACGTTTTGGAAAGACTTTCTATTCTTCCATTTCCTTCCTGTACACCGAAAGTTTGTTCTCCAACCGGTTTCATACATTTCCCATAAAACACCGTCAAGTATTAAGGTAATACTTTTTCGAGATGCGTAAAGCTTTGAAATATTCTCACGCACAGACGCGGTGCCGAGTGCGCCTTGCTGCCAAAAAAAATCCACGCTTTCGTTCAATACCTTAATCATCTCGGAATATGCAGGGGTCGGGTCGAGTGGGTCAGTCAGATAGAAAGTAATCTCAGGACGCGTAAATCCGTGTGCAAGCTGTCTTTCCGTCGCGCGATAGGCAGTGTTGATTTCATCGTCCGGACTTCGATGCATATACATGGCGCAATCACCAAACGGATTGACCAAGGATTGACCCATCTGTAGGTGAGATAGGGTTTTGTCGTATAGCTTGCTCCTCACGCAGTATACGTACTCACAATCATGCGAACCCTGTGCCTGTAGCGTCTTGACGTGTAGCACGCTCTTACAGTACATGCCAACCTTGTCTGTATTATTTACCAGAAGTAAGTACTCATCAAAGGGCTCGTGCTTTGCGTACTTCGCTTTCAGCTTGTCTCCTTCTTCGGTACCCTCCAAAACAGCACCGTTTTCTCCTTCGATGAGCAGCTCTTCTGCATTGGGAAACAGTGCGCAGGCTAGACCACGTGTCACGTCTATGTCGGCTAGATAGATGTGATCTGGTTGAACACTCTTCCTCACGCTTTCGAGAACAGGGAGGAAATCTAAGAAAGAACGATCATGGTCCTTGGGGATCCCTGAAACGCGAAGCCTCTTTACGTGTACATATCCCATTTGGCGAAATTTTTCCCAGAGGGTACTTTTTTGCCCCAGATTCCCCCTGGCTTTGATTCGGATGCCGACTTTTTCTAACTTTTCGTATCTCTCCAATTTGAGGTAGGCTTCCTCAAATCGGTTCTGCAAAATAGTAGCAGCGCGCTTGAGCTCGGTCCCAAGCTTTTCCTGATTGCATTCCGAGAGCAAAAATGAAAAGTGGCACCATCCGGGAAGACCTCCTTGGTGACCAGCTGCTGCCAGCGGGTGATCTCCGGTCCGAAGCGCTGGCAATGGCCGTTCCACGACCAATCAAACTCCTTCCACTCGGTTTCTGTAAAGAAAAGCAAGAGTTGCAGCAGCAATTTGCTTCTCTTTACATCTTGCCCTTTCGAATCCTTTAGCTCCACACTTCCTTGCACTATCGGCTTCAACAAGAAAGCTTCCCTAGAATTCTCTTTGTTTTTGCGTTTTGGTGGCGAAAGGGTAAAGAAAAAACTGCTTTCTTCAGCTGCAGCAGCTGCGGCTACCACAACCCCACGCGGCGCAGGCGTGGACACACATGAAGCATCCAAAGCATCTGGCTTCGGCGCAGGAACGCTCATCGGCGCAGGTTTGGACACAGCCCACGACTGCGAGGCATCTGGCTCCGCTGGCTGGCACTTGGCCGACGCACGCCAGATACCAAGATACCAGCCCATGCAATTCAGCATCCATACGTGTCTGCTGCCTGCGCCATGCATAGTGGCACCGCGCGAAATTTCACTGATCTGCCCACTTGACGTGTGGATGGTCAGATCGAAAGCCTGAGCCAGAAGGCAGGCAAAGGCCGCACTCCAGGAAATCGGCCTCTTGGGAGCATCTTTTCTGAGTGTACCTTTTCCCAGCATTTCCTGGTATCCCTGCGCCGTCAAGACAAGCGACTCCTTGAAAGTGTCGAAGTTTTTGATTCTGCTGTCTCTCAGAAAATGTCCCCTCTCTTCGTCGGACATTTCCTCCAACAGTGTCAGGCATTTCTGCCTGACACTGCTGGAAGTGTGGTCGTCTCTGCCGTCTATAACATTTACTTGCTCTGCGAACACCTCGAATCCTCCATCCGTGCATGTTGCACTCAAAATCCAATCGCGTTTTTTCTCTAGGTGTGCCTTAAACTTCAAAATCTGATTTTTTTTTGTTTTGGTAAGCCCCATGCCTTCGATATTCGCCGTGGGACGCCCCTGTGGCATAACAGGCGGAGGACCGACCGGAGGTTGAGAAGGCTTTGCCTTTCTGGGGTGGCTTGACTGCAGCCGCTTCTGTTCCTTTCGCTTTTGCGCTGTTTGAGGTGATGCGGACGAGGCATCATCACCTGGTGGCGTCTTAGATGAGGCGGATGAGTCATCGCCACGATCTTCCCGTTTTCGCTTCTTGTAGACTTGGCTTTCGTTCGATTGAGCAGCAGTCCCGCTCGCCGAGCCGCCAGTTGCAGACCCAGAAGCCGTCTGGCTCGGTGAGCCAGTCGCAGAGTTAGAAGCTGTCTCGCTCACTGGGCTCGGTAAGGGTGAGTCACGATCGCACGGTCGCTTCTTCAGGGTCTTGAATGTGCACCGTCCGCTGCTTCTGTTGCAACGAAGGTCAAATGTTCCATCCTGGTTCCGAATAACGTGCGCGGCCCGGGGCTTGGGGCAATGGCAAGCGTTTTCGCACGCTTCGCGCAAGTCTTTTTTGAACAAAAAGAAACCGCAGCCGTCGCATTTGAAGTAGAGCTGGCCTGGGTTCTTAGCTTTTGACCCAGCTATTTTCGCGCTCAGTTTACCATTGCAATGACACCTAAGTTCGTTTGCGTCGACTGAATTTCGGTGCTCTTCGCGCGCAGTTGTGGCTCTCGCCGATGGATAAGCCGTTTCGCTCACCGAGCTCGTCACAAACTGAGAAGCAGTCTGGCTCACCGAGCCCGTCGCGGACTGAGAATCCATCAAGCTCACTGGGCTCGGTGAGGGTGAGTCGCCATCGCAAGGTTGCTTCCGGACCTCGAATGTGCACCTTCCGACCTTCCTGTTGCAGCGAAGGTCAAATGTTCCATCCTGGTTCCAATAAACGTGCGCGGCCCGGGGCTTGGGGCAACTACAAGGGTTTTTGCACGCTACGCGCAAGTCTTTTTTGAACAAAAAGAAATCGCAGCGGATGCACCTGAAGTAGAGCAGGCCTGGGTTCTTAGCCTTTGGCCCAGCTCTTTTCGCGCTCAGTTTACGATTGCAATGACACCTAAGGTGGTTTGCGTCGACTGAATTTCGGCGCTGCTGCTGCTCGGATCGAGAAGCAGTCTTGCTCGTCGCAGACTCAGAAGACGTCCCGCTCACGGAGCCCGTCGCGGACTGCGAAGCCGTCCCGCTTACTGAGCTCGTCGCGGGCTGAGAAGCCATCCCGCTCACCCGTGATTCGTCTAAATCCAAGACAAATTAATCGTGTTGAGATCCCAAGCGGATGGTTGGGGAAGGGGAGGGAAGATGGAGGGGAATGCGTGATTAGAGGAGGGCTGCGCACGGCCCGAGCAGCTATTGTAATTTTATAATTTAAAGTACAAGCTACCTCGATTTTTGTGCTGGGCAATATTGCCTGTCGCCTTCGCTGCTGTCTGTGGCACCTGTGCATAAGTACAGAGACAGGCATAATTGCTGAGCACTTGAAGCTTTTGCACAAAAGCGAAAGTGGATATTGTGATGTACCAAGCCCATATCGCCAGATGTCTCCAGCGCGCCGAACGTGCGAGCAGGTGGCGATAATCGGCAAAAAAGCAAGTACGCATCGCGGTCAATGTCTATCGGTGGGTCTGGTCCAGGGCGCGGCACGTAGCGATCCGAGGATGCTTCGGGGCTCCACGGCTCAACTTTGGAATCATCCACGCGAAACCACTTTCCTTCCATATTGCGCACCTAGTAAGAAAACACGAATTCATGAATGACCTCATGATAATGCAGGGTTCAGTGCTCCTACCAGAGCAGTGAAGTGTCCCCGGTCCGCTGTCAAGCCTGAGTGGAGCACGTAGCTCAGCACCTCAGCTTTTCCACCAGCAAATTCAAACTCGCTAATTATTGACACCTTGGTGCAATTCTTCTCATTACCTTGCCCTCTAAATCGTTTCATATGCAGGACAAAGGCACCTGGAAGCTTCCGCGGATCTGCGCGCACTTCAATTTTTTTTGAAGCGGTTTTGTTGCTGCAGTTGTCGCATTTCCGCTCCACTTTCTCATCCTGGCAATGCAGCGAGAGGCAAGATGCCAAGGTGGTTTCTCCGTTGTGAGGGATGGCCAAAGACAGCACGGCTGGGCTCAGCTTTTCGAGACTTGAGCTAGACGATTGGCAACGATCACAGGTGAAGTTTGTTTTAACCTCCAATTCACCTAAGTGGTGTCCCACACTCAAGCGGTCCACAAGCTTGATGTAAGCTTCGTGCGGGTCTTGCTGCATCTGCGGGTCTAACCCGACCTCCCGCAGCACTTGCAGTAATTCTTTATGGGTGGTTTTGATTTACGAGTTGCGCTTGCGCAGAAGTGCACAAGTTTTGAAAAGGGGATCGTCTAGCACAGGCAGGACAGGCATAGCTGCATTTATGGCTTGAACCAAACCATTAACATGACCATTGTTGCCATAGTTTGGGAGTCCTTGTGGGATGCATGTAAACATTTCAGTTTGACTCTGCTTGCCTGGTAAATTTCTCCTCTGCTTTGTTTGATTGCCAGGTAAAGCGGGCCGACCCGCAGCAATATCCGCATATGTGGGAGTGAGCCCCGACGTCAACTGGTCTCGCTTTGCTTGTGCATGCGCTACCACTAATAAAGCAAACAGTTGACGAGTAAGCATTGGGGTCAGATTCTGACAATATTACCGTTGCTTGCATTTACAGGCGCATCTCCCCCCTGCATGGTGCTGTGCAGGTCGCGCAACTTCGCCACGCTGCAAATCTTTGCCCTCTTCAAAGAAGGCCCCCCCTAGGACGTGCACACAGTAATAAGCTTTCCATTCCTTAATAGAATATAACAAAGAAAAATGAGGAAACCTTTGCATTAACATCTGATGATGCCATCATTCGCTTCCCTTGGAGTCTCTTACCGACATCCTTTGCCGGTTCCAACATGACAACGAGCTGAGTGTTTCGTGCTATAGAATCACATGAATTCGGTGTGCAATAGCAGCAACGAGAATCAGCGATCGACGCGCAAAGCGATAGGCATGTTCCATGACACACAGCGACAAAAGGACCATAAGATTGACTGACTAGGTAGACATAGGTGTGTAGGTAGGTATGCAGGTGCAAGTAGGTAGGGCAAGGAAATAGGTTGGTATGGAGGTAAGTAGGTGTGAGTAGCTACCTACCTACTTAATTAGTGCAGGTAGTTGTGCAGGGTATCGTTCTCAAAATATATTTTTAGCATTCTGGCAAGGAAAGAACTGCATGTACATGTCACAATACTAACAATTGCAAGCTTTTAGATATAGAGAGTACAAGTCTCTTTTGTCTAGTTATATGGCGGGGCTAATCGCCGGTCGTCTCCCCTCCTCCTGCTCCTTCTTCCCCCCCCCCCCCCCCCCCCTACTCATTCCCTTCCTCAACACAGGCACATAAGACTTACACGCACACAGGCACGCACACAGGCACACACACAAACACACACAAAGACACTGCCTTTATCTCTCCCTGTCTCGTTTTTGAGGCAGATCTGGAAAGGGGAGGCAGCCACGGCGCCCCCTTGTCCCGCTCACTCCTTGCCATCCCCACCCCATTTTCATCGCGTTTATGAATCGTAATTTGGGAGACGAGAATCTTGTCAATGACATTGTATGACTGCTTTTCTTTCGTGACTTTCCTGGTGTTCGGCTTTGTCACACCCACCGCGCAAGATACATGCATTGGTACTTTCCTTGCGGATGTTATTGTTGTTGTTGTTGTTAACGTTGTTGTTGTTGCCTTTCCATCGTGCCCACGGGTATCGTGCGTTTCTGAACTGCACCGTAAAATAAAGCTTGCTGCCTTTTCTCTCTCCTACCTGATGAAGAGGGGCCGTCCTGGTCCACCATGAACACTTGCTGAAACGAAAGATCAACGCTTCCTCTTGGAAAAGCTACATACATAGACATGCAGCAGGATGGTAGATGTGGCGCTTGCGCCGCCGTGTGCGAAACGGTGCAGTCCAACACAGCAGAACTATTACATTAGTACAGAAAAACTTTCTTTTCCTACACGAGCTCCTAACTTCCCTTTCCCTTCCACTGTTACCCCCTCCTCCGTTCTCAGTGCCGCGCATTTTTTATCCCCCCCCCCCCCCCCCAACACACGCACACACACCTTCCGTTCTCTCGTCATACATTTTATTTCCTTTCCTCCCTTCCCACTCCCCCACCCCCCTCCGCTTCTCTCCCAATAGTTTTGCCTCTGGCGGGCGCCCATCGGTCCCCCTGCCTCCTTCCCTCCATTCCCCCCTCCTACAAGCCCCCCCCCCCCCCTCAACTTGCTCTCCAGTCGATCATATTTGTTTCCGGACCCCTTCCACTCCTACACCTACACCTACACCTCTCCCACACCTCTATCTCCACCTCTCCTTCGCGTACACCTACAACTACAACTCTCCTGCACCTTTCCTACACGTACATCTGTACCTATCCTACACTGACAACTACAGCTTTCCTACACATACACCTACATCTTTCGTTCCTTTTGTGATCTCCTTGTTTGTGCCAACAGAGCACTATTATAATAGTATTCAAAAAAAACTTTCTTTTTCAACGCGAGCTCCTATCTTCCCTATCCCTTCCACTGTTCCCCCTCCTCCCTTCCCAGTGCAGCAACATTTTTATTTTTGGCCCCCGCCCCACCTCCTCCCCTCCTTTCTCTCATCACACATTTTATTTCCTTTCCTCCCCCCCCCCCCCCCTCCTCCGCTTCCATCCCAAAAATTTTTTCTCTCGGGCGGGCGCCCATCGTTCCCCTGCCTCCTTCCTTCCATCCTCCCTTCCTCCAATCCCCTCCCCCCTCCCCCAAAGCAAATCAGGCAGGTTGCTTGAGGTCTACCTTGCCCGGCCCGGATGCGTCGAGAGGAAAGTCAGGCCCATCCTCGTTCGTCCATGGGTCGACTTTCCCTCCAACCCCAGAGTCAATCAACTCTCCCATATCAATCCAGCGACACGGACTACCACCTGCCATCCAGCGACGTGTGTAGTAGCAAGGCAGTCGGAGTAGGAAGCAGGCCAGGCAGGAGCAGGCGGATAGCAAAAAGGGCAAGGAGCGCAGGAGAAATCAAAAACGGCGGGTGCCACGGCATGCCTGGTGGGTAGGTAGGTAGGCAGGCAGGTAGGCAGGCAGGTAAGCAGGTAGGTAGGCAGGCGCAGGTAGGTATGTAGGCAGGTAGGTAGGTAGGTAGGTAGGCTGGTATGTAGGTAGGCGGGTAGGTAGGTATGCACGTAGGTGGGTAGACACATAGGTAGGTACGCAGGCAAGAAAACATCGGGAATTTACAGAAAAAAAATAGTCTTCCCAGAACCCAGACACGCACAAACCCCAAAAATGCAGAAGACCAAAGTGAGTTACTCCCTCCCCCCCCCACGACCACCCCGCCCCCCCCCCCCCCCCCTCCAACCTCGGCCCCCCTCCTGCAACCACGCCTCCCCCACCCCCCCCCCCCCTGGTATGTACGCAGGTAGGTAGGAAGGCAGGTAGGTAGGCAGGCAGGTAGGTAAGTAGGCGGGTAGGTAGGTAGGCGGGTAGGTTGGCAGGTAGGTAGGTAGGCAGATAGATAGGTATTAGGTAGGCTGGCAAGTAGGTAGGCAGGTAGGACTACTGGTAGGCGCAGCAGTAGCAGCAGATGCTGCACTAGCAGCAACAGAAGCAGCAGCGCTAGGCAGCAGCAATAGCGGCAGCAGCGGCAGTAGCAGCAATTACCAACTAAACTCAACAGCAGCAACAACAACAACAGCAACAACAGCAACAGCGACAACAACAACAGCAACAACAGCAACAATAGTCAACAACAACAACAACAACAACAACAACAACAACAACAACAACAACAACACAACAACAACAACAACTCAACAACAACAACAACTCAACAACAACAACAACAACAACAACAACACGACGACGACGACGACGACGACCACCACCACCACCAACAACAACAACAACAACAACAACAACAACAACAACAACAACAACCAACAACCAACAAAGAACAAAGAACAAACAACGACGACGACAACCGACCTTGTGAAAATCTTGCTTGTTTTTCTTGGTAGAAACAAAAAGTGATTGGAGCTCGTAAGGCATCACCACCATGGAAATTCCAAAGGGTTTGCGTGCCCACATTTCGTCACAGATGCCCGCAGGTTCATGTTCTTGCATAGAAGGGAATGTGCTTTAATGACCCGCA